>JAPMOB010211341.1:0-32893 GCA_029875015.1 Lepomis gibbosus | reverse complement strand
ACCCCCATCAGCCTCCAGTTCTGCCTCTACTAGAGAGGGCGTGTCAGTCGGATTTAGGAGTTCCTCAAAGTGTTCCTTCCGCTGCCCAATTACCTTCCCAGTTGAAGTCAACAGGGTCCCATCCTTACTGTATACAGCTTGGACGGTTCCCCACTTCCCCTGGTGGACAGTTCTCCAGAAACACTTTTGTGCTTACCGAAAGTCCTTCTCCATGTCTTCTCAGAACGTCTCCTACACCTGCTGCTTTGCATCAGCCACAGCAGAGACTGCAGCCCTTTGGGCCCGTCGGTACCTTGCAACCGCAAATCCCGGAAAGCCTCCTTCTTCAGTCGGACGGCTTCCCTGACCACCAGTGTCCACCACAGTGTTCGAGGGTTACCGCCCCTTGAGGCACTAAGACCTTGAGACCACAGCCTTCCGCTGCAGCTTCAGCAATAGAGGCTTTGAACATTGCCCACTCATGTTCAATGTCCCCAACCTCCACAGGGATGCCAGAAAAGCTCTGCCAGAGGTTTGAGTCGAAGATCTCACAGACAGGGGCCTCCTCCAGACCTACACATTTCACCCGCACTACCCGTTTGGATTTACCATGTCTGTCCAGAGTCTTCCCCCACCCCCTGACCCAACTCACCACCAGATGGTGATCAGTTGACAGCTCTGCCCTCTCTTCACCCGAGTGTCCGAAACATGCGGCCTCAAATCAGATGAACCGATTACAAAATCGTTCATCGATCTTCAGCCTAGGGTGCTCTGGTACCATGTACACTTATAAGCATCCTTATGCTCGAACATGGTGTTCGTTACAGACAATCCATGACTAGCACAGAAGTCTAACAACCAATACTGACTCGGGTTCAGATCAGGGGGGCTGTTCCTCCCGATCACGCCTTTCCAGGTATCTCCATCATTGCCCACATGCTCGTTGAAGTCTCCCAGCAGAACTATGGAGTTCCCTACTGGAGCCCCATACAGAACTCCATTCAGGGCCTCCAAGAAGGCCAAGTACTCTATAGTGCTGTTTGGTGCATATGCACAAACAACTGTCAGAGTTCCCCCCCCACACTACCCAAAGGCGTAGGGAGGCAACCCTCTCGTTCACCAGAGTAAACTCCAACGTAGTGGCGCTCAGTTGGGGACTTGTGAGTATCCCCACACCCACCTGGTGCCTCTCACCTTGAGCAACTCCAAAAAAAGAATAGTGTCCATTCCCTATCAAGGAGTACGGTTCCAGAACCGAGACTCTGCGCTCCGTGGCAAACCCGGCCACCAGGCGCTTGCCGACGAGCCCTCCCTCTGGGCCTGGCTCCAGATGGGGGCCCCAGGCTTCCTCCGGGCAGGGTCCTCTTCTTTGTTTTGTCATCAGGGGTCTTTGTGAACCATTCTCAGTCTGGCCCCTCACCTGGAACCACTTTGCCTTGGGAGACCCTACGAGGACCACTAGGCTCCAGACAACACAGCCCTCAGGGGCACACAAACCTCTCCACCATGATAAGGTGATGTTTCCCAGAGAGGATTTACTAATTACACTGAACAAAATTATAAACGCAACACTTTTGTTTTTGCCCACATTCATCATGAGCTGAACTCAAAGATCTAAGACTTCTTCTGTCTATGTACACAAAAGGCCTATTTCTCTCAAATCTTGTTCACAAATCTGTCAAAATTTGTGTTAGTGAGCACTACTCCTTTGCCGAGATAATCCATCCAATTTACAGGTGTGGCATATCAAGATGCTGATCAGACAGCATGAGTATTGCATGGCAACAATAAAAGGCCAAGTGACACCATGATGTTACAGGAAGCACACAAAGGCAGCATATCTGATCAGTAAAACCCATCTACCATAGATCACTGACGTTCTTCACTTTAGGTGCTTTTCTCTGGGGCATGTTCAGCAAGAAGAGCTTCTATCATTAAATTCTTCCTCTGGATTTTCCCAGACTGACTTGGTCTGTAAACCTCCTCCTTACCAACACAGCTTAACCCCCTAAATTCTGTATAAACTCATTTGTCCACACACTGACATCATTCCTAACATGTTTACACCGCAGCTTCTCTGCAATGTGATCTCACAACAATTGTTTCAACATCTGTTTCTGTACCTTTGAAAAGAGGGGAAGCTTAATCAGAAATTTTCAGCACCTTCTATGGCAGTCATTGTGGCTGTTTTTGAGACAGCAAACTTGCATGCAACTGTGTGGATCTGGTGGTTAGACTGTTGAGTATTTGTTTTAAATCTATCATGAAATTCAAACGTGATCTACACTAGATGGCACTATAGGCCACAGAAGTTCCTCTCTGATTTCAGGTGCCATTTGTTGAGCACATTAATCTGAAGTGACCTCAGTTGCTGCAAACATTTATATTACATGTATTTTTATATTGAGAGCATTGGTGGGAATCCATGGAAATCCAACCCTGACAGCATTTGTGTTATGGTTTTAATTACAGTGACACAAACAGACACTGAATCCCACTGAAGAAATCGGAGTGAGTTACATTATCCAGACATTGTGGGTTTGTGATGACTTCATGAGGTCAAATTCCTGAACACCTTCCCTCCTGTATTCATGGCTGCATTATTGTACTTGGCATCCCACCTCACAGAGCTTCCTGACCCGTCCAAAGTCCTCATATTCTTTGTCTGCTCTCTTGACCCCCTCACTGTGTTTGTTTTGTAGTCTCCAGGAAGAAGTGCTTTCTTGTGGGTTCTCTCCGTGTGCCCTTATGTTAGGCGTTGCTGGCATGGATGTGTCGCTTTTATTGTGATCCAGATGTGGGAATCCTTTGGACAGGATGAACTCGGACACAGCGATCTAAATTTAGGGTTGTCACATTCACTTCAAACCCTTCCAGACACACACAGAACATCTACAGTGGATGTGCTTCTATGGAAAGGCACACAAACCTAGCTGTGAGCACAGGACCTATGCTCCATTACAATACCAAGACCGTAATCAGAGCTGTGGTTGGCTAGTCGGGGTGACGACTTGCTGTCTGAGCCTGGCAGACCTACAGACAGTCAAACTGTGGTATTTGGCTTTGGTCTCCCTCCATGCAGTACCAGCAGTGGCGCTATCTAAACAGGACCTGGTCTGAGGTATCAGCCAAGGCCCGTGGCTCTGGTTAGCATTAAGCTAGCTCAGCTCAGACACAGCAGCTACAACAATCACAACTGAACCATCTCGCAGCACCTACAACCACAGCATAGGGGGTTAATCACAGGCTTAGGAAATGAAAGAGGTGGATTTTTTCCACTCCTCAGTATTAACTATTCCAAAATATTACATGTATTTTTCCAAGAACATTTGACATTGTGGCTCACCAACTCTGTCTTTGAAGGATGACAATCATGTCAGGTCAGAGGGGTTTTATGTCTTTATTAGAGACTTGACAGTACAGAGATGACAGAGATGTGGACATTGCGATTCACAGTCAGCGCCTTAAACCCCTAAGCCACAGTCAGGATTTTTGTAAAAGCTCTGTTTTACCTGTCAAGTCTATTTTATTTATAGTCCAATTTCACAAATCACAGTTTGCCTCAAGGGGCTTTAAAATTTGTAGTGCATCAACACCTTCTGTCCTTAGACAGCCCTTGGTTCGAATAAGGGAAAACACCCCTCCAAAAAAACCTTTAAACAGGGAAAGTAATAGGAAGTAGGAACCTCTGGAAGAGCAACAGAGGAGGCATCCCTCCCCCAGGACGGACACACATTTAATAGATCATGTCATGTGTACAGAATAGATTCACAACAGAAAGTCATATACAATTATGATGATGAAATGTAGATTGTAAAACATAAGAAGGTGGATAGAGGAGGACGACTGAGCAGCTTCAGGTGTCGCTCACTAAGTAGGATATGAGCACACACCACCACCTCTCCACCATAGAGACCTGGAAAGAGGACAGGCCACACAAACACAGAAGAGGACAACAGCATTCACACAGAGAGAAGAGATACACTTAAATCCAAGACTGATCTTTCCTATTCACTTGGGAGAATGGCATAAAGGGACTGAGAGGCAAACACAACTGAAACTTTTATATTTAAGACTAAAAACCTATTTATTTCCCGTTTTTTAAATTTTTTTTACAAACTTTACTTTTTTTATATATATATTTCACATCATAATTTCTCTTTTTAAATTGTCCTATGTCCTTTATTGTAAAGAGACACTCAAAATAAACTTACTCACAAAATAGAATAGACAAAGCCTATTTGAATTTCACCAAAATATTATGCACTACACTTGGATTCTTTGTGTAGACAAGTCCAATGTGGCCCCCTAGCGGGGGAAAGAATCTCTAACAATCACACCAAACCAGAGGTGTTAGCCGTGATATCCACCAGATGTCACTATACTCAAACAAATACATAAAGTACACAGCCGCATAAAGTTTCACCAAGATTTCATCACCACAGCTTGACATCTGATCACTAGTCCAAGTGTGTTAATAGTTATGGTAATGTCCTTCAGTCAAACCAGTGTTGACTTTTCTGTTCTCTAGTCTATCAGTGAATTGGCAGACTTTTCAATAATCAGCAATCTCAATTGTAACCTGAAACTCTCCTTCTCATGAGTTTATGTCCAGGTCACCCTGCAATCCTCAGTTTTTTCCTTTTGCTGCATGATGTTCCTGTCTTAAAAAAGAAAAGGAAACAACCACTTAGCCAAAAAGACCGTAACTTTGGGAGACATCCACTTTATGTGACCAACTCAGACTGCTGAAGCATATATACATAATATATACATAATTTCAGATTAACAAGCAGGACTACAGGACTTTGTATTTTGTCCATCTCATACCAGTCAGTATGACCAGGAGGAGTGATTAAAACAAACAAAAACTGTTGCAGTGTTCATTTGGTGTCTGACTATTTCCTTGAACTGTCCAGTAACAATATCACTTTAGACATGGATGGCATCAAGTCTACACACACGGCCAAAGTGTCACTCATGTACAAACTATGTGGGGTTTTCTAGAAAAGTAGGAATACTATTATAAAATATTTCCATCCTGCTGCCCCAAATACTTACTAGAGTACAAATACACATTTGCTTAAAACTACTGTGTACAGCTGTTTAGGGAAATTGCTGAGCCTTTGTTATAAATTATATTTGTACCCCACATTTTAAAGATATTGAGTTCTGTAGAAATGAATGGGCTCAGGGCAGAGCACCATAGACAGGACAGGAAAGTCAGAAGGTATTGGAAGACAAACTAACACATTGTTTGCTATGTTTCTCCATGGAAATATAGAATAAGGCCAGCCTTATCCTTTCACATAGGATTCCCAGAGGTACAGTAAAGTGGGAAAAAACCCAGAGAGATAACAAATTAAGAAGAAAATCCTGCAGTATTAGTTGGTTGCAGTTTTTATCACATCTCACTGTGGGTTACGATCTGCAGAGAAATCCATAAAATATAAGTATATGCTGTGAGGAGTTCATTACAGGAATCTGAAGATGGAGCCTGAGGCGGCTCTCTCTCAACAGTTGGAATTCCACTGAGCTGCAGAGGACGGAGAAGTACAGGAAACTGGAGATGCCCTGGAAGTATGAGAGGTGTATACAAAGCGAGGAGGCCTTTGTGGCGATCTTAGGAATGTTCCAGCATCAACACTTTTAAAGACTGTTTGATGTGCAACGATGTTTTCCCCCTCCTCTGACAATAACATGATCCTGACGGCTGCAGCAAAAAGTTTTAAGTTCCGTAATTTTCCGAGACATTTATATTTTGTTATGCTTCAGCAGAGATGCAACATTACAAGGTAATGTTACAGAGCATAACCTCTGGCTTGTTTGTTTGTGCCTTGTTTGCTCTTCTCTTCTTCTAATTAGTAGACAGATCAGTCCACATGGGCTGATTGAGAGCATTTGGCCCTGGTGCTCCAAGTCACTACAAAAGCTGCCATCCTAGACCTGTTAGAGAGACTCTCCCACATGTGCATAGACTCTGTCCTATAACCTTTCCCCCCACAAACCTGCACACCATATTTTCCACACATCAACTTAATTAGACTACTGACTTTACTGCCATCCACATCTCATCTCTTTTTGAATTTAATTTGTTTGTGTTGTCATGACATTTGATAAATATATAATACATATTAGTCAAAAAACTAATTTTTTAAGGCAACAAAATATTTTCTGAATTAAGACATCTCAGCATGGGATGCAATGTTTGATATAAAAAAACAAGTCAGAGATCTCAAATGAAAAAGTGAGAATCTTCTCATTTTAACTATGAGGGATAAAAGGTTTCCCTGAACCCTCCATATAGTCAAGCCTCTCATGACCGAGCCTCTCTATGTATATGACAGTTGGATCTTCCCATCTTAACTTGTGGAATAAAAGCATGGCACAAATGTACTTGGAGGACGTCGTCGCTTTTTCTCTCCCCATCATCAGTCTCGGCGCAGGTGCAAATGCCGCAAGGTCCACTGGTATCAGAGCTGGTTCACTGCAGGAAACAGGAGCCTCCTCTGTACAATGCTGCTACATTTTAGGGCTTCACTGATACATGATGTCACAGACAACCAGACTTGTATCTAAACTTCAGGACCTTTACAGCACTACAGTTACATTTTGATTAGGAATCGTTTTGGGCCAACACACCTCAATGTTCACAGTCAGGAGACAGCTGAAGTTCCCATGATCAAGACACTGCACATCTGTTGCTGCCTAATCTGTGACTTCAGGGTTGATGGCAAAAGCTAAATATATTTTATGATAAGGATTTCTGAAAAAAAACTTTTATGAAATCAGCACTTGTACAGTAAAATATGAAAAAAACATCTTTATTATTATGCCATATTTAGTGTTTTAAATAAGCAGCTTTAATGAAGTACAAATATATAAGCACCCTTTGATTACACATCAGTGTTTCAGTCCCTTTATCCAGTGGTAAAAGCAGTCGTTATGACACAATACAGTAGTTGAACTGTTGTTGTAGCATCCCAAGACAGTTTTGGGGACTTTCATTCTGCAATCATCATTGATACAGCAGGTCATGCTGCACTTTACTGCTTCTTGTGTATATTTGTTGTTCCCTTGAGTTCAGAAAGCACATGAAGAGCATTTTTAGTCCACAGCTCATCCTCATTTTATGAATGACGACCAGGGAGAAACAGGATGAAATTGGGGAAATAGTTACTATGTTGTTATGTTTTACATCATAAACGTGCAAGCACACAAGCAGGAATATTAGGGAAGCATTGCACAAGTGTCACTGTGGTTACCAAATAAATAACATAAATACATATTTGTCGCTTAGACAGATCACTTCCTTGACAGTTGATGATCAGCTGATGGATTTATTAGAAGTTTAGTTTTTGAATTCAAGCTAAAATAACATGTAGTATCATATTCTGTGGTTGGTCTGTTTTGCTATCGCACCACAAAAAAAAAAAGCACTAGACTCACTTCCCCGCCTCAGGCGGTTTAGTCCAGTGATTTCATCCAGAGTTTGACTAACAGTCTTCACAAAAGTCTAAACTAACCAAATTGGAATCAAATGGGTTCAGAAAACTACTATTTGTCCTGTCTGTTTACAAATGCCCAGTAATGTTGTAATTCAAATTCCCACAGTAATAAGTTAATGTAGTGATATAGTCTATTGATCCAGGTTGGAATTTGTTATGCAAATGTACTGTACATACTTTTGGTGTCCTGTCTCGCTTTTCAAAGTACTTCTGATACTTCCAGTGAACAAGTTAGACCAAACCTAGATGTCTGGTAGCCTCAAACATACAGCATTTAACAATGGTCTCATTTGTTTACAGCCATTTTAAAGCCCCTATGTGTTTTTACATGATTGTATGCGTTTATGTGCATCACTGTGTCTATATTAATAATCACTAGGAATCTCCAAAGCAAGAATGTCTAAAATCCAAAACACGGGGGCTTTAATTTCTGAAAAATACAGTTGTACTAATTTGATGGGGGAAAAAGCTTGTTCAGTCAATATGTAGCAAAAATGTGTTAAATATTTTTCTGTTTTAATATTTTATACAACCAACTTACTTGCTTTCATTTGGCACTGGTGCAACCCCAAAAATACTGGCCACTATACAAACCACATATTTTTAGAATAGACCACAACATCCGATTTGTGGTTGATTATACATTTCATTGCCACAATCTGATTTTTACCAGAAAGCCAAACGAAAGGAGCGAAGGGAAGTGTAGCATTCTGGGTTTGAGTAGCAGTCTTGGTGCTAAAAGTCAGAGTATCTCTGCATCTGCTGCTTCTATTCTTTTTTTAAGTTAATCTCTTGAAAGTCCCCAAACTTTTTGGGGGGCACCACTTAATCCTGGGAGTATCCCTCTAACCTTGCTGTAACTGATGAGATAGATTTAGAGCAGAATAAACACTGCCTCATCCCTGCAGCATTCATGAGTCTGGTAGAGGGTTTTTTTCAGTTGGTGCTGCTTCCCTTCATGCCTGCAGAAGCTGTCCCACCAGGGCGGGGCTCCTCTCCTGGATCAAAGAGGACATGATCTCAGCGACCTTCAACGCTGACCTCTCCCAACGCTCGGTGTCCTGAGAGAGAGAAAGAGAGGAGAAGGAGGAGACAGAGACAGGGAGGTAATCTGTTAAAGAACATAAAATTACAGACAGACACGCTAGCAACACACCACCTCGCTCATTACGTGAGCTCAGTAGTAAGATCCTACAATAACAAGCAAAGACATCTCCACGCAGATTCACATTTGTTCATGTTTATCTCTTCTCTCAATAGTCATGACTGTTTGAGTCATCCAAATGTTTGTACACCAGTGTTTAAGTTTATTGGACTGCCAGCAGCATCCAGTTAGCTTTAGCAGCCGGTTCAAACAAGCAGGAAACAAAGTTAAACCAGTCCCATGTTGTTCCACTTGTAGTAATGGCAACAGTATGAAACAGTCCTGTTAGGAAGGAGTTACAACGTCGATGGTTTGACAAATGGTAAAAGTCGGCAAGGTTCCAAATTTAGCATCAGCTGCCATTTTCTTTAAAAATGACGACACTCATAAAAATACCCCAAATTCTCATCTTCCCAAAAGGATGCTGTTGATGAGAGAATAATCGCGCACTACGTTCCTCTTCTAGTCAGCTGTAATGAGTTGCAATCGGAACTTACCACATTTAATTTGATTGTAAGAATCACAAAATCTGTCAGAGGATTTTCGTGACTCCCATGTTATTTTATGGCTTGTTCAATCAGCAGACGGAAGCAATTTTCTAAAGGAGGGGGATGAAAAGTGCTGAAGATTTAAGGCACTTTAACTTTCTTTTTCTCACAAATTTGTGTTAATGTCAAGTCGTCTGAAGCTTGTGAACCAATAACGCCTACTTTGAGATTTATGGTGCATGTTATTAGACAGATCTACACTTAACCACACGTAAGACAAAAGGAGATCACACATTTTCACATTCACACTGTTTTTAAACTTCAGTGTTGTGGTAGTTTTTCTTTTGTGATTCCTCTTGTGTATCTCTTTCTTCTTTTTCTTCCTCTGCAGACTGCCTGCACAATGCACTTTTAATGGTTTTCACTCCCCTGACTCCATTCCTTAGGCTACAGTGACTCCCTACTTTGATTTAGTTTCTTGATGAGGCCTAAGAATGACCTGTTTTCCATCTTTCAAAGGAGCTGCAGTTCAAGGAGCTTTACTTTGTTTTAACCACAGGCTTGTTCCTCAAATAGATTTATGCTCCATGCTCTACCTGGACTTTTTCATAAATGGATTGCAAACTTTAATAGGGCTTTGGACAAAGCTTTTGATGTAGCAGCATGCATGAGGGAGAAAATATGAAAAAGATTTTCATTTGCATGAAACTTTTAAAGTATATACCACTGAGAACACAAAAATGGATGCATACCAAAGAGGAAAGAAAAAAAGAAAGGCCTGGGACAGATTTTGGTTTCTGTAATGAGCAAAGAGTTTAACATACTCTGTTCTGCATTCAAATACCTAAAACATTACACTACTATGTTAAGTTTAAGAATATATATATATATTTTTTACATCTCTGATCTTATTTTCACAGTTTTGGTCACAACATTTTTACAATTTTATGCTCAGCCTTGTACTCCCCAATAGTTACTGTTGATACAACAAGCCTTTTATTCGTAGAACATTTGATGTACAATGATAACGAAAGCAGATCTACCATTTAAATTCATTAATTAGTAATTTACGAAACAACGGGTCTTTGATTTCAGACAGAGGTAGACAAAAGTAAATTTCTCATTTCAAGTAGTTATTTTGCCTGCTGAAATTAAATTAACAATTGTACATAGCTAGCTAATTAAACTATGTTAACTCCATGAGTTTAAATGTTTCCGGCTGAGTCTTAAATATGCATTTGACAGTTACGTACATGATATCATGCTAAGAAACATGAGGTTAAAGCCACACGTCCAAGGCAAAAATTTAAGATGGCTAACACAACCTTGTTTGTCTGGTTACTATAGCTAACTTATATATTTTTTTCCTTATTTAACCCCCCTCACAAGTCACATAGGTGTTTGAGTAATGATCTCTCAATGCATAATATGCTTCTATCGGATATTTTACATTAGATTACTATTAGATGTTATATACTATTCATTTAACTCAATCATGTACATTTTTCACAATAGTACAGGTGAATGAAAATAACAAAAGCACCAGCCAGCCACCGTCACTCCAACAGTGTGTTGGACGATCTGCCTGCTTGTGTGCCTGGATTTCTTTTAAGCGATGTCACCATGCTCTCAGATCTCAGCAGTAGACCTTTTTTCCCCACAGCAGTCACTTTGACATGTCATAGCAGGAAAATCACAGGTGTAACTAATGACATTAATGATGGCTCTGATCCATTTGGGTGTTCCAGTAAGCCATGGCAAGAAGCCAGGATGTACAACACTAGGGGAATAGAACTGCACCACCTTATTGGAATTCTGCCTTTATTAATGCTATTTAGTTCAGATTGTGCTTTTCCTGCTATGAGATGTCAGTGTTATCAAAACAGACCAAACTTACGACAACTTGATTCAAGGTGTAATAAACTGTAATTATCATTTAAAACAGGATTGGATCTGACTTGTATTATTTTACCAGAAAAACACAGACCATTCGGACATTTATTCCTCTGGGTCTATAACCAATTTTGTCAGCCAGCTCTCAAAAGACAGGTTTGCTTACAGTGAAAAAAAAACATTTAAGAAGACTTTTCACAAAGCTTTTAATGTTTTAACATCCACCAAGAGGAACACATAAATATTTAATAAAAATATATCCCACTCAGATGACAAACAATGATGATTTGTTATTTGGAACATTCTCCTTGACTTATCTTAAGATCTAGCTTCCAAATGGACTTGTGTTACAACTATGTGTCAGCAGTTTAGCACATTTGGAGCCGAGCGTATGATCAGGAGAAAAATAAGCTTTCTCTCGCTCTGTCGTTTCTTGATCTTATAGCCTAACTTCACCGGCCAGCTCCTAACAGCACAGTGTGTGCAGGGATTGGATGGGAATGTGACGAGGTGTGAGAGCGATGAGCGTGGAATCGGGCCTGACCGTGGTTAATCGGAGTGAGAGACCCCGGATCCAGAATTCCCGGAGCACTCCTCCCTAATCAGAACCAGTGGAGGGGGAGTCAGATGACATGAATTTTCCACACCAGCCTACTAAAAGGGGGAAACTGAGGCACTGGAGTACAGATCAGCGACTCCAGCCTCTCAGTGATTAAAGCATCACAGGGGGATGAAAACAGAAAGATGGAATCAAAATATGATCGCTTTGAATGGGCTCCAATCTACAATCTTTTCTTAATATGCTTTTAGATTTACAACTGACTAGACCTTTGGAGAATCAAAGGAAATGGAGTTAAAGAAAAACAGTGAGGCTTTCCTGTTTTTCTTTACAATGTGCCCAAGTCATTGTTCTGTGGCTTAATCACAAGTACGAGGCGGTGAGGAGATGGGCCAGTACATCTGTAAGCAGTCAACAATTGCAGCTGATACCACAACATCGTCCACACATCCTCAGGAATATGCTTAGGTTCATCAGTGATCACTCAGGAGCTCCAAAATCAAAGCATTCTAGTAAAATCTGATTGCATCTTATCATTGTTTATACCAAAAGCAATCAGATCAAAGCATTCCTTCGATTGTTATCTAAAAGAAATTACATCTTCACACGGAAAGTATTTGAGATGTTACATGTGTCTAAAAGCTAAAAGGCCATGGGGATGATAAATGTGATGAGCACTATCATTACCACCCAAGTGCATTGATGAGGACCCTGTGAAAGTCATGAGAACTCCGGGTGTCTCGGGCATATCGAAGACAGCTACAGCCATCAAACCACAGCTAATGACTCTATTATAGGCGTCTGTTTTCTTACACGCACACAAGAAAATAAGAAAAAGCAAAAGGCAAGTCAAGATCACCAGGGAGGATCAAAGATTTAAGCCTGTCTAAACCCAAGCGCTGAATTATTTCCACTCCAGATATGCAGCCTTTGAAATATGAATCATGCTTCATAAACCAGCATTATTAAATCAAGTAGTTGCTTGCACAGTGGAACACAAATATGACTTGAGCTCTTCATTGACTCGTGGCGCAGCTTTAAGTAGTCACAACTGCCACTCAGGCTTCAAATGTGGTTGAGAAAAAAGCACGACAAAAGGGTAGAATTACTTAACAGCTTCAGAGACATTTGCATATTTAACTGCTTTCAGGCTGAAATCTATATGACTTGAGCGTGAGGAACACGTGACCTGATTAACTGCGGCTCAGGCAAGAGCCACAGTCCACTTCACAGTAAATTGATGGTCTTGACAGACAAGAGCTGGTACCTCTCCTGACCCGGGCTTTGCTGCCGTTGGCGGGGGTGGCGCTCTTTTCAACTCTTGTCTCCTCTTTCCACTGAGGACCATCCAGGATGAATAAAGCAGCTTGCTAATGAGCAGCTCGCTGGCTCATTGTTACGGGCACGCAAACATCCATGAGAGGGAACACATTAGCATTAAGACAGCAAGAACGCATATGAAAGACAGAACAGATGCACAGACTGGGTAGACATGTGTTTATACTCGCACATGTGCACCCTCACACACACAAACACAAAGAGGTGGAATGTGATCCTGGAGGGATTTGCATGTCTCCAGATCTTCATCATTATCAGAACCTATGTCCTCCAGCATTGACTAAAATGGTTTTCCACTGTCTCTGTCCCAGTGTCTCTTCCAGTAGAATATGGTAAGCAAGCGCTCGAGGCTGAATATTTCTCACTGTGGCAGTGCTGAGACAAACAGAACTGGAAATATTTGGACAGACACAAGCTAAAACTTAAAGTCGAAGGCGTAACTGAGCCTTTGAGATGAAAACCACCAGTGGATTAGTCTGATTGATAGAGCTTTTTGACCTAATAGGCGCTTCTCACCTGTTTATAGCGTGGAATTAATCTTCATATGTTCCAAAGACAAAAAATTTCATCACAAACCAAAGTCTAAGTGCAGTCAGCAGGAGAATTTTTTATTTTAGTTTAAAAGTGCTCGGTTTTACGAGATTCACTTTACTATTATTAGACGTGAGGGAACCTCACTTTCCACTTCATAATGATTAACTGCCACAAATCCTCACTTAAAGGATTTCCCAGCCAAATGTATCATCATTTATTCACATTAGTGGAAGGACTATCACCAGTAATGTATGCCATATTAAATGGGAAAGCGACACATTTACATTTTGAAACGTAACCCTTTTTTCCACTGACAGCAGCGCCTCTGTTACATCGATTACTGACGCATCCAATCCCTTGGTGGCCTAGATGGCATTTATATAGTTTCTCTTGACAGATTTTACATTTAAAAATACAGACTGTTAGCAAACAATATGAACTGGTGTCAAGGGGAAAATACCACTGGATAGGAGTCATACATGGATAGAGTTCTGGGGACTTTAGAGCTGTTCAATTTTTTATTTGTACTTCATGCACCAAGAACTTAGGTTCCAGTCCAAGAGACCAGTAATACTACGAAATTAAGTGACAGCATTGTTTTAATATATAAACAATGCTATATATAATCATTTGACAGGGCAATAACTAAAAGCAAAATGTTCTCAATCACTCCCATGTGTATGAATGCACAAACACATGCAACAGCCTTGTTATTCCAAACTGCGACCACAAATTTATGGATGGAACTTCAATCACTAGCTTCTATTTTTGCCCACTGTTTAAAGGGAGGATTTTGACAAGCCATGAGGCGACAGGTCTTTGAAACACAGAGCAAAAGGAGGACGGGGGAAGGAAAGCATCAGTGGACCACACAATAAGCAATCCTCAAACTCTCTCTTCTCTTAAATGCCACAGTTGCAATCAACCTTTCCATCTCAGAGGAATGCACAGCAGCACTTCTGCCACACAAGTAGAGCCTGTTTTGAAGCTTAAAGGTTTCAGGCAATTAGGACCTTTAACAGTGACAATTTGTATGCCTCTGTCATTCTCCCGAGATCCCCAGCCCTGAGTACTGCTGCTGCTGCTGCTGAGGGCTTCCACTTCTGTTCCCTTCATTATATGCCAAGAGTGCTGGGTCCTAATTGAAAAACAGCTTATGGAAAAGCTTGGCACAGAGCCCAAGCCAAGAGAACTGGAAAGAGTTGTTAGAGTCACACCAGCTACTATAACCACAGTGGCCAAGAACATTTAGAAAGTTTTAATGGCCTCTTTTCTTACGTTCCTAACGTTTTACTGTCACTGTATTTTTGCCTGTGACATGAGGGTGTTACAGTACTAAAAGTTGGTGCATCCACTTGAGGGCAGTATCATTGCTAGAATTAAGGCCAGACAGCATTCTCCACTCTGGGAATCTTAAAAGCTAAAACCTACACCTAACATGAACTTCACTGAGTATTACTCTGACTTCTACTCTTTAATAGATGAAGTCATTTCTTAGAAAATTCTCCCCAAATGACCTGTGTGTTGAATCCCAGTGATACAATACTGATAAAAACATGCAGTGCTTTGGTCTGAGAGAGGATAGTGTTTCAGGGCTTCTGACAGCTCGTCCCTGAGTGGGTATTATGGTCCTGCTGCCCTTACTCCCCTCAGTGTATCATTGAAGACAGGCAGTAGCTTGGGGCTAAACTGCGAAGAGAGAAGGGGGTAACAGGTCCAATTACTGGCCAGTCCAAAAGTATGATTATAGCCCCATACTTTTGCACAGCTACAGTCGTGTAGACAGACCCATTTGATTTGATGAAGAATGGCGGAAAATGACTCAAATCCTCTAGTAAACGTAGAAACACCACAGGGGGAAAATACACCATCACAAGTATAAGCCCTGCATTTAAATCTTTAACATCCAATGTCACCCATTATTTCCACTAAAGTAGCTTTAAGGTTGGAAAAATCAGGGTTTGGTGTCCCACTTTCTGACAGTATGATATAGATTCTTTACCAGCTCCTTTCCAACTTCTCTTTTAAGGTATACGAGTAAAATATTCAAACCAAAGACTACATGTTTTTTTGGCTGGAAATACACTACACAATATACACACTATACACATTGTCCTCAAAATTCAATCTGGCATCTTTGAAAACGTTGGATTCTCCTCTAAAATGTTAAATAAAGATCCATGGGATCGAAAATATTTGGCTACACAGCCGGAGTTTGTTATGACTGAATCACAGGCAGCTCAATGTGATTAAAAAGTAGAAGCAAACAAGGATTAACAGCAAAATGTGTGAAAATATCACAAGTAAGGTACTTTTTGTGAAGAAGAGTTTTAAAAGTTGTCATGGTCGATGGAAACCTTTGCAATTCTAGTGTGGGGGTATTTTAACGGTTTCAGATCAATTCAAGAAAGAAGGAAGAAAAGAAGAGAGGGAAGACAAAAGAAGTCCATAGTGAAGAGAGAAAACCTCTGCACACTTCGATCCAACAGTTTTTAATATTTACTGCTGAGCTTTGGATCTAAACAACCTTTGGAGTATATCATGCTTACACCGAAAGTTCAGCCACAAATATAAAATCCGAGATCCGAGCTCCAAGATTGAGAGCTGAAGTTGATAGAAATGACTGCGACATAAGCATAATTTTGTACTTCTTACAGATGAAGAATCTTCAGGGAAAGTGTTTTTATTAAATTTCACTGAGGTATTTAGTGACGTTGCCTGAGTGTCTGCATTTTAGATACCCGTGTCGTTTCCCACTCTGCCTCACTTCATCTGAAAAGGAATGTAATGTAGGAAAATTAATGTGTCTATATCCCACCTACTTTTGTGTGGCTGTGAGTTCCTTCAGACTTTCCAGGCATAGAAAAAGCAAACTTTTGTATTGATAACTGCTTTTTAGACCCCATTGAGAGAACAATTGCTGCCACACAACCCTTTCACGGTACACCTGTAAAGCTCTTTCAACACAGGTTTCCAAAATATCCTGTCTAGGGGCGTCCATTGGGCAAGAGGAAAGCTAGAAGTTTGTTAGTCACCTCCAATGTACGACTTCTCCTTCTGTGTACCCTCTTCAGACAAGGCAAACCCAGCTAAGAATGGGACATCGAGGGGGGGCTGTATTTCCACAGATCCCCTCAGTGAGAACTTTTTCAACAAGCTCTGGTGAGAGATGACTTTGTTTGAATTTAACTCACCGAGAGACATACCTCAAAACAGTAAGCAGAACAATGGATCTTTAGTTGGGGAGGTATGAAAGCATGAAGGCATGTGTGGGATTTATGAACTGGGACATGCCAAATCCCACATTCGGTGAGAGAGTCCCAAAGCACACACACCCTGCAAGGATGCCTCATTTACTTATCACACTGTATCACTTACACCAAACAAGGGAAGCCAAATAAAGTCTGTATCCCAGGCCATCTGAGGTCAGATGCAGGTGCAGGAATATTTTAGAAAACAAGACATTTATTACAACCTGGGTTTTCAGCAGCACACATTCTGGCTAAGACTTAGTGCCCTCACTTCCATCCTCAATACAAGCATGAGATTGTAATCACAGTAGGCCGTAAGCCAAACATACAAACATAGATGCAACACTGTGTTATTGTACTGCTGTCAAAATATCGGTGTACCACAGACTAAACATCAGGGGGATACCGCCGGCCGTGTGGCTTGACAGATGTAGTGTGAGAACAAGAAGGGACCTCTACCAGACACCTGACACTTCAAGAGAAAACTCCGGGACTGTGAGATTCATTTGAGGACATTAAATACAAGACCAGATTTAAGTTCTTGAAATCTGGTCATTTATAACTTTATAAACTTCGAATATGGGTTTCCATCAGAGCAGGAAATTCTATTTTAGCATTGGGGCCCGAATCCCTAAACTCACCAGCCGTTTTTACATTTTACCAGCTAACTGAATCTTCCAGCTGCTGAGGAGGACCTCAACACAACTTGGATGGTCATCACCTCCACTTAAGTTATACTTTTAGTCTGATTCAGTCTGGTTTAGTTTTCAAAAAAAACGTATAAATTTAGGCCATGAGTCAACAAACAAAAGTTTGATGTATATGGTGGCTATATGCAGTAAGGCACACTGTAGCTGATTTTCACCTTCTCTAAAATGCAGCTACATGTCAAAGCAACAGCGGCTGCAGAGATATCACATGCAGACCACAAGAACTGTGACTGGCTGCTTGACTGCTTCTGGCACAGTTATCATCTCCTTTTGAGTAGATTCATCTCCACTGCAAACCCCTCTGCTCAATGCAATCGCTGCTCTCTGTCATAGTGAACGAATAAACATAAACACAGCAATAAGACAAAGACAGAAATAGGAAGTTACCTGGATGTAATCTCTATAAACAGATCTCTGCATATGAATACAGAATCTGTGGGCAAGAGCCAAGATCTTGGTATTGGAAGCATTCTGGTTTCCATTTGTAGTCTGTTTGTAGTATTGACCAATTGCATTTGAGTGGGCTTTGGTTGCATGCAAGTAAACAGTCTGTGTGGAGAGCAAGAGAGGCGGAACGCATTGATTCAAATGTTGTTATCCAGATATCTGCCGGTCCTAATATAATCCTGAATGATTTAGGTAGTCTCCCAAAATCATATCCATGAGCAGTCTGCTCATCAGTATGATCATCTATTACCATGTGAATGTTAAAGCGGATGTGGATCCAAAAAGTAGAAATTCTGGCATAGATACATACCTTTCTCAGTGACTGGAGGAGCAGATACATTTATCAGCCTTAACTAAAGTTTTACCCGCATTTTGGGGCATCTGGTGGTATTTTCCCTGTTCTGAATACACTGTGTGGTATTCCGCAGCTATTTTCCACCACACCCAACCAGACAAGCATGTGTACCGAGAGGTTCTTGCAAATAAAAGCAAAAGCAGAGCATGAAGGTGAATGCCACAAAAAACAATCTTTGATGAGGCCTGTTAAATGAAAGCATTATCCCTGCAGAGCAGTGCTTACAAACTACATAACCGAAAAGCTGGAGGAAAACTCAAACCAGGACTACTGTGGGTGGTCAGAAACAGCTCGAAACCAAGTGGCAAAACAAACACACATATGTTTTGCCCTTACTCTGAGTGATTGAATGTTTATCAAGTAATTGTGAAGAGCTAGCTTACATTAATCTTCCATAACAACGTACTGTCTGTTTGTAACAGTAATTCTCTCTTGGAATGTCATTTCCAAATCGTCTGCAAGTGCCTGCATCAAGTCACATCAGCTCAAACAGAGTGCTTGCTGGTCTTTTTAATCTAGGAAATCAAAGCTGAGTAAACACCGCTTTGGTATGTCTAATTCCTTGAGCTCCAGTGGTCAAATTTCACACATGCCGACACACATCTGGAGCACTCTCGGCATGGAAGATCAAGCTTGATATCCTGCGCATATTGCGGCGAGTGAGAGTCTCTCCCAACGCTCTGACCCTAACATTTTACAAATACATCACTGAGGAGGGTAGCAATCCCCGGGCTTCTGTCTGTATGGAGATGTCAGGATTCCGCTGAGAGTGCCAAGAGCTCTCAACCATATTTCGAGGATAATCTTAGATTGGACTTTTGGACTTGTATTCTAATTCAAAGTGCAGCAGATCAACAAGAAAACTCACCAAATCTGTTAGCTCTCCCAGACATGTTGGAGTAACCAAATACAGTTTAGCAAAAACCAAATAATTCCATGTCATTTCTTATCCGTGCAGCTTTCGGCAAACTGTTGATTCTCTTGCCTAATGTTCAGTAAGCAACTCAACATCAACAACATTTTTTTTCCCTCACTTAAAATTTCTCTTCAGCTGTCAATGGACCTTGACTAGCCAAAG
The DNA here is from genome assembly GCA_029875015.1 of Lepomis gibbosus. Classification (NCBI taxonomy): domain Eukaryota; kingdom Metazoa; phylum Chordata; class Actinopteri; order Centrarchiformes; family Centrarchidae; genus Lepomis; species Lepomis gibbosus. Next base: position 13,609 of record JAPMOB010211341.1, on the reverse strand, counting down.
AGGCTAATGCATGCAATTTTAGTAATCGCATCTGTCTCATAATGGAGACAGCTCCTGCGATGCAAACTGCGATGACGCTATTCTCTCACAGTACATTAAAGGTTCCAACACTCACCACAGAAAATATAACACTGGTCACTTATTCATCTAAGGACAATTGTTGGATTTACTCAGAGAAAGGTTGGGAGTGTGCTGAGACAGCAGACATCCCTGATCTCCCTTGACCCCACCAGGGTACACAGGTGTCACCATAAGAGCTTGTGTAAGGTTTCACCTGTCTGCCTCGTCTGACCTAAACAGGATAAGCTGCGTATGCTGCCTGACAGATGTAGTGTGAGAAAAAGCGCAGGCATAGACCTCTGGATAAAATTCCCCTTGGCGCTTCATTTAGAAAATTCCCCAGGAGTGTGTAATTCATTGTAAGGGAATTAACTAAAAGACCAGATTTCAGTTATGGAACTTTGCAGTGAAACCTAATTGTTTATGACTATAAACTTTGGCTCACTTTAAGACTCTTTTAAGCCATGGTAGTTTAAGACTAGGGATGGCAATGTCGGTCGGTCAGTCATCGGACAGCCATGGTTAATAACTTTGTGATTCACTCTGCTTTGTCTTTAATGATGATGATGACATTTGTGTAAAATGTCTTGAGAAAGATCGGATGGACTGACATGAAATTGGTACAAAAATGTATGTTCCTCTCAGAATGATTTTAATAACTTCTAGCACCACCATCAGGTCCAATTTTTGTTGAATACTTGACTAAATAAATGCAAAACTAATAATATTCTTTTTAGCCGCCACAGTCCTTGTTTTTAGACCACAATAGCAAACATTAGCATGTGGCATGCTAAACTAAAATGGTAAACATCCCTGCTTAACATTAGCTTGTCGACATCGTCAGTGTAAGCATGTTAGCATCCTGATGTGGTCTTAAAGTTATACTGTTTATTTGTGTGTCTTAAGAGTTTATGAATGTCATTTCTCAATATGCTGCTATTTTGGCCAGGTCTCTCTTAAAAAAGAAGTTTAAATCTCAATGACATCATCTGGTTAAATCAATGTTTAATAAAATAATTAAAAATATGGTATGTCTTGTGCTATAAGTCACCTATAAGCCATTATCTAGCCAAACTAAGACAAAAAAGTAATTTTGTAAGTATTCTTAATGACATTTTAGAGTTTGTCATTCTCTGGAAAAAACAAAAGATGTGGATGACTCATCCTGCATTTGAGACATAAACTGTATACAAGAAATGGACATAGTTATCATGACGTGACCCGTTGGTTTGTGGACTGCCGTTTTGAAGCCTCGAGTTTAGCCGATAGGGCGCCGCCATGTCGAGTTTTAGCAACCAGTAAGTGCCCGGAAGTGATGATACGGCGGAGCTAATGGCAGTTTGTGGAGCTAGCTAGCTTGCTTAGCTAGGTGCAACTTTAACTCACGTTAACTTTCATTTTAACAGGCTTATAACTTTGTCTTGCGAACAACAGTCTTAAAACTAAAGGTACTCACCAGAGAAAGTGAACAACCAGCTCATAAAGGAAAGTGTTTACTGGGGTAATTATTCAGCTGAGAAGTAGGGTCATTTTCCCATTATGTCTAATGGAGCCGGACTTCTTTTTGCAACCAGTAGAGTCGGCCCCTGCTGGATTTTCAATAGAATGCAGGTTTCAGGGACTTCCGCGTTGGCTTCATATTGTAGACCGCAAACTTCCCGCTTGATCTGAGACAGTGTATTAATTGTCAGAAAAAAAGGGCTGGATCACATACTCATCTGCCACATTTTTTTCCGCCTGTTTACTTATATGCATTGTTATTCCTCCCAATTAGGACCAGTCGTTTGTTCAGCAGTGGACAACTGTTGGATTTAGCCTGAGAAAAGTCGGGAGTGTGTTGAAACCACAGAGACGACAGTCATCCCTGATCTCCCTTGACCCCAGCTCGGGAATAACTCCACGAGTGTCACAGCAAGAGCTTCACCGGGTCGTTTACAGTTTCACCTGTCTACCTTTCAGACCTAGATCTGAACAGGTAGAGGAGAATAGTCCTATAGAGTCCTCTCCTTTTCTTCCTCGCTCCCCTCCCTCTTCTCCTTTCTCTTCTTCTCTTTTCTTCCTGGCCAGCTAATCTCTTCTCAGGTTTAGGATTCCCGGTCCGGGCTCTTTGAGGAGGAGGAAATATGGGGTTGGGTAAACATCAGGGCTCTCACTGCAGGGATTACAACACCCATATATCACTGTGACAACTCCCTTTTCAGCGGATGACAAGTCGCCAGGACCCTGTGCGAGGAGGGCTCCAATGACACTTCCTATCACCATTGCAGACACTGATAGCGAATACCGTCACCGTTTTCACAACATCATGTCAGTTTATGAGGATCCGGTGTCTGGATATTCTCAGCCAACATCTTCAGATCGGTTTGAGGTTTTCACACATTATCGCACCTGATGTTTGGCTTGTGGGCATCACAGAGGTAACCACACAAACGGAAAAAGACTCTAGAGACATGCTTTGATCACATGTCCTTTCAGAGAGACTGCTGTTCATTGTCCGTGACTCCATTTCACTCTCTCCTCTTGACGAAGCGAAGTGGCATGCATTGCGACACGCTGCTGGATGCATTGTGCCTCAGTGGTTAGGTGTTACTCTGAATAATGTGAAACCATAGTCAGGCCTCGTTTGAGGAAATTCACTTTTTATCCAGAAAGACTTAACTGAAAGGTCAATGAGGTGGATAATTTCCCCAACCTTTCCGAGACAAACACAATTCCATGTGCTCATGCATTTTAACTGTCAAAGGTTAAAATTCAATTAGCCAAATAGCTGTACATTTCCAAAGGGGTGGGTGCGTCCAATAATTCCTCAGTGATACATGATGAGAGGCAAGGGACACTTAAATGTTCTCCATGGTTGTTCTTCTTACTGGTGTGCAGTTACAACAACCAGTCATGTCAGAGCAGAGAATTAAATAATTAAAGGAGGAACAAAAGAGACTCAGAGTTTATAGTGGATTATCTTTAACAAGGTTCTGTATAAATATTTAGGAAAATATTGACGTCAAAAGCATTGACGTCATACCTCGTTTTACTGTCAATGGCATTTGAAAATGTCAAAACTTTGTTATAAGTAAAACCTGGGTTTTCGTCCAGTTTATAAGAACCGCTAATAACCCTAGTCCCATTTAGACGATCGCCTACACAAAGAGTCATATCAGCAGTATTGTTTTCTGACATGTACAAAATTCTTTAATTTGTAAAAAGTTTACTGGGTTGCAGATCTGATTATAATATTAAGAATTGTGTGCTGGCAGCTTATCACTGTGATGATACTCTGAACTTTGCAGTTAAATCCAGAAAAGTAAGCTTCTCTGACTCTCATTAATATTATTCTTAGTTTTTATAAGACACTCCCTGACACAAAGCCTCACTGACGCCAGGGTAAAACGGGCGGGGTAAATATTTCTCATAATATTTACTCCGTTGGGGAACTAACTGATATTCACAAGCAGCTGCCAATCTAAGTTCAGTAGCAAAGTTCATTGCAAATGCAGAAAATACTATGATGTCCATATATTGCAATAAAATGTATGATTTTGGTGTTCAGGACATAACCCAGACTGCCAGTTATAATATCATAAACTTTACTTTTTCATCATGACCATGATCCTTTCCAAATGGTTTTAGTTATCTAACTTGAAAGGAACGGATATATGCTAATTAATTTTCTAAATGGGAGTTAGAAGAAGATAACTACCAGTTTCTCATCTCTGTGTTAAGTATGGCGCTGGAGCTAGGGCTCAAGTAGCTTAGCTTAGCTTAGTTAAGGCACACAACTATCCTCAAAACCACAACTTAAACAAATAAGATACACTGTGCTAATTTGCAAGTATTATGGGGTGTTTATATTGGTGTTGGTCTACTTTTCAACTTGGAACAGTCAGGAGAGCTGTTTTCCCGCTTCCGGTCTTTATGCTAAACTATGCTAATTGAATCCTGGCTCCAGCTTCACTCTTAACCCAGTATCTTATGCTACGTTCAGATTGCAGGCCAAAGTGACCCAAATCTGATTTTTTTTTACCTATATGTGACTCAGATCTGATCTTTTTATGACAGTGTGAACAGGTCAAAATCTGATCTTTTCCAGTTCGAATTTGGGCCACTTTCAAATGTGGTTTAAATCTGATACAGATTGGATATTTTTAAATGCGACCTCAGTCTGTAAACTCAGGTCGGAATTGATGCGACTTTGATGCCACGCTAGAGTAGCTGTTATCGCAGCGGTGAACAAAAAAGCTCCACGAAAAGCCATTATTGTACATGTGGCTCTCTTTCTTTTCTACCTCGCTATCATCTACTCACAGTCTCCCTTTATAACATCTGAAATCCACCGGACCACACACCACTTCTGAGTTACATGCATGCTACTTGTCTGTGCGGACATAGTGGAGAGAGAGAGAGGGGTAACTTTAGTGAGTTGTGAGGCAGATGTGTACAGCTCCAGAAACCGTAATGAAAAAGACAGAAAGTTGTGAACACTTGTCATAATTCGGGAGAAATGTGACCCGTGGGAGGACAATGAAACATGGGAGTCTCCCATGAAAATTGGGTGGGTTAGGAAGTATGAGCTAACTGGAGCTAACCTCTGTGGCTTGTTTACTTCTGTACGACAGCGTGCTGCATGTGACGTCGTGTTATCCTTCTGCGCATGCGGGTCACTTTCAGGCCGTGAAGAGTTCACACTGGAGTTTGATATGGGCCACATACATTTAAACAATAATGTGAAACAAAAACATCTGGGAGGAAAAATGTGCGTTAAGGCCTGCAGTCTGAACGTAGCCTTAGTATCAATCTTTTCATTAAAGACTTGGCAAGAAAACAAATAACAAGTACAACAAATTTCTATTTCTATTTCCAGAAATGTTTACTTTCTTTGGTACACGTGGATAACATCTGCCTGGGTGCAGACTTTTGAATGCACCCAGTTTCACCGAGATGACCGATTCTGGTCTGGCATCATTAAATGAAACAGCAGATTCTTGGTTAAAAAGCTATTAATCCAATGAGCGCCAACAATTAGCCAAAAAGCGACACTAACGGCGATGTAAAGCGTTGTCAAGCTGTGTGTCAGAAACAATGAGGAGTAATAATAACAATGGTGACCACTACAGACAACAAAGACACTATCAAGGATTTGAGTCCAGTGCTTTTTTGCATGAACTCCCTGCTGCATGCAGTTCCACACTTTCACATGTTGGAGGCTGGCCAGCACAATCACAGTCTGATCTGATGGCCACTGAGTAGCTCCACTGGAGGAGTTGGGGGTTAAGTACCTTCCTCAAGATCCGCCATCTCACTGCTCCATTTTTATTACATTCTACCTACCGACTGTGGTTAGGTCATTTTGCGATAAGACTGTCTTGACTCGGGGTCTTCTTAATAGGTAATTTGAATCATAGATTTTTAGGAGCCACCCCTAGTTTGGTCAGTGTTTGACAACATGATAAACTCTCCCCAAAAGTAAACCAGAACATTGTGTTGATGTTGCATAAGTGCATCAACTGTCAAATGTCACAGAAAGAACATGTCTAAAACTGTGACAGCAGCAGTTTCCCTTTCCTTGATGTAATCAAGCTGGAAATCATCCTCTAAATGTTGAAAATGCTGGTTTTCATGGCAAAGAGTCCTGACTTGTGCCTAGTCCTCAGTTATAGCCTCACTTATATAGTCACAGTGTTAATTCAGATGTTTATGGTTTTCATAGGGCAGTTTTTTATGTTTTAATTAAAGCAACAAACACAAGAAAGAAACAAGAAAAACTTAATATGTAAGTGCAACAAGCCATCTGCATAGATTGAATGCATCTTTCACCAATCAGACTGATTGCCTGAAAATGTTCACTATGTGTGCATTATTGCCTGCTGTCAGATCCTTTTTTATTAAAGCCAAAGAAATAAAACACACTTACAATTTGTGAGCAACATTCATATATACTGTACGGCTGACAGACAAAGTGTTGGCAGGCATCTTGACAAGTATGGATAAGGCCATCTGGGAAGAATTTTCCTCATTATAACAAAAGGCTAACAGTGATTTATACAAGGCAGTCTTTTACTGTTCCACTATCTCATAACGATAAGCATTTTATCATGGTGTAACACGCATTATCTCCGTCCACTCCCTTCCTCTTTTCCCTGTTCTGAACTTTTAGGAGTTGGAGCAGGATGACTAATTAACAGCCTTAGTCTCAATAATTCAGAAGGAACCATGATGTCCAACATCCGATAGCTGAACAAAGTCATATGTGGACCAGCAGCCTATCACACGTCTCACTATTAAGAATACATCCTGTTTTAATTAGGCGGTGCTCTGACGTCAAGGTCCAAAGCATGATGCCGAATCACTGACCACAGAAGAACTTCAGCTCATCGTTCACATTTGCAGGAGAAAATAAACCCAACCTGCTCAAACATCCCCTCGCCTGAGGCAAAGAGGCTTTTACTGATTTGTTAAGTGATGTGGCTGCCAAGAAACCTCTTGCTGCAGTCGGTCATGAACATTAATCACAATGGATCTAATATTTAAGGTCAACAACGTCATGAATATTCAACATTTGTCTGAGGTTTGCCCTGCACATCATGCCCAAAATGTTGTGATTTGACTTGATGCTTTTGGTAGAATAAATCCTGACGTTTCTCACTGTGCTGGATGAATAATTCCACCTTACATAATCCTGTAATTACTGAGGAGTCAGTAATGGATTTCAGGTCAACCGCATCCACCCTGATGACTCCAGTGCACACTTGGCGGGCTTTGCAGCAGATTCCCATGACAGACAGCTCAACTGTAGAGGTTTATATGTGCGGTGGTTGAACCGCTTTAGACCTGAAGCAACTCTGTATCCTTTTTCAATACCACACAACTCATATGGCAGTTGACATCTTGCCCTCTTAATCACACTAGCAGGCACATATTTATTCCCGCTCGCACATAAAAGACACACCCGTCCAGGGGTGCACAAGCAAGACGGGTGATAAAGGACAGGAACCTTGCCTGAAGCACAAAAGCATGACATGAGATTGGACCAAGACATTTCCCATCGTGTTTTGTTTGGCTTCTCTTAAATATGTTATATATGAGTTCAGAGCACAGGAACTCTGAGCTCACTATAGGAAGAAATAAAAGAAAAACAGAAGACAATGATGAAAAACTATGAGCTTACCTTTGACTGACAAAGCTGGATGCCATAGAGAAGAATATTTCGGAGCTTGGCTGTTGAGGCCAGGTCCATGATAGCTTCTGGCTCTATCATCCTCCCGCTAATAGACAGCTCATCTGAACCACTCAAATGCACCTATCAAAACAACCACCGCACCCAATCAGAAAACACTTGCCAATACAGAGGATTAATTTACAGTTCATTTTTCAAGCAGTCGTTTAAACATGTTGCAACTCAATGGGCCTGTTAATTTAAGGTTGTCTTCAGAGAAGCTGTGCTGTGCTGAGAGTAAACAGAGGTTGAATGATACACAGTCCTGTCTGAGGATATAATGATTCTGTAATTCAGTTGTAAATCTTTGGGCCTCTGGGGTTTATTTTCTCCAATTAGGGCTGTGTAACCCAGACACATTGGTTCACATTACTGTGTCATTCCTAACAATATCCAAAGCTTAGCCGATTTCCATAACTTTCCCACTGACAGTAACGATTTATTCACTACAATTATTTTGTCATATATTTTTAAAAACCATGGCAGGGAGGAGCAATCATCAGGAGAATCGTTTCAAACGTGTCAAGAAATCTGCTTAAAATGTACAATTATTACAGTTATACATGAATATCAATCAGATGTCCGCTGTCATCAGGTGAACTTCAATTATTCAGCACATTAGCCGGTGTTAAACCTCCAGGCCACTAGTTCATACAGTATGAGTCTCCTGAAACGCAGATGCCACTGACATTTGTGGAGACAATATCCAAACTAAGACACATGCACAAGGAATTAATTAAAGGTCTACTGGGAAGGTTAAAGGATAGATCCACTCTAAAACACTATTACAAATAGCTCTTGGAAATATGCAGTACTTTGTACAGTGTACAGATCATTTTTAGTTATTTACAATAAGGCATCACGTCAAGATATTTATCCAGCAACTACAACAGCATATGATAACAGAAAATGTTTTCAGTGATCTAACACATCAGCAGACAGCGCCTGACTTTCCGTCATCAGTAGCCTCAACAACCACAAAGAAATGTTGGTTTACTGTTTTACATCATACCAATAAAGCTGAATTGAATTGCCCTGGGTTTTGTTTAGAGGTGAGGCTGCTATTATGCACACAGTGATTTTTTTCAAAGAGGTTCCTGCTATAAGTAGCTTGCTGGTTATGCCGTCAAACTGAATGAAAGCAACACCGTTGACCATTTTATATTAATATTTAACTGATGATGCACAAGACGGTATCCCACTAAAATAAAGCAATAACCAAGGTGGAGAGAAAGAAATTTTCCTTGACTAAGTAAAGTTTACAATTACACTTATACAAAGACCAGTTACCAATAAAAATAAAAGTTTGGATGTGTTTAAATTGTCATTCATTGATTTCTATCACTAATTTAGTTTACTTGTAGACATTGTAACTCTTAAAGCTTAGTTTCACCAGTAAATTAAATGGTATCATGAAACATATCTATTGTTGTTTAATGCATTTGATCAATTAGTTTAACACACCTCATGCTATGACCAGTAGTGGAACTGGAAATATGTTTGAGGTGTCCCAACCAATGATTATAACCTGCCATTTTCTGTAGCAGGTATATAATAAAAATAAACACTGGAATAAACATCAATCACCGATTAATGATATCGAACAACATAAGACATGACGTGGTAATATCAATAACATGGGGTTCTTTCTTTGAATACCTTGCTCATGGCCTAAACACCTTTTGTCACAGACGGTTTAAAACAGGGACCTTCATCAGCCAGTCTGCTCCTCAGCCCTCGAGGCTACCTCCTACACTTCCAACTCAATTATCCCTCCACTGATCACTACCATGTGATCAAGCTTGCGATAAATAATCCGGTATGTGTGCAATCTAACAAAAGTTTGGTGCTGAACTGAGCCTCATCACTTACAACCATGACACTCAGAGGCAGCTTCAGGTTTCTCGTAGTCACAACTTCCCCAGACTGAGTTCACTCAGTTTCTAACACGACCGTGAAATCAGATTAGCCGGGAGGAAAAAGTAAACTTTGTGTGATCTGTTCGAGTACTGGATTGTTTTCTTTTTTTAAAAACACAGTTATTAAACTGGCTTACACTTTAAGGTCAACCAACAGTCCAAGACTCAGTAGTACTCAATAAACAAAGAGAAGCATCAAATCCTTATGATAAGATAGGGCTGGGCGATATGGCCAAAAATGTTATCCCGATAAAACAATTTCATATAATTCGATATCAATAATTATCACAATAAATGTCAAATCATTATTTCTTTCAAGTTTAAAAAGGTTGTTTTTTGCTTCTGAGTGAAAATTCTGAGATGGTTAATTGTGTAGTTAACCCTTTCTTTGTGGTCAGAATGTTACAAACACTTGCCAAACTGTGGATCACTTCACAAGTCTGAGGTAGAACATTCAAAGCTAATATGATAAAATCTTTTTTTTTAAAACATTTCAGTCCCTTTTCCTCAAAAGAATAAATATCTTAGAAAATGATGTGCTAATTTGATCATGATTCAAATGAATTCAATCAAACATTTATGGACGATATATTGAACATTTGTTATATAGTTTTTGAGGAAAATTATATTGTGATAATTAACATTATTGTTTTATTGCCCAGCCCTATGATAATATGATAATATGGAACCAGCAACCTTTTGGCTTAATGACTCATGATTACCACACTTCTAATAAAATCAAAATGGTTGTTGATTAATGTTGTGTTGATTGGATAATCAATTAATCATAATTATTTAAATGGGTGTACAGGAATTATTATTGTAAAATATTATAGATAATATGTTATATTATAATTAAAAACAGAACAGAACAAAACAAAATGAAAAAGAATAGAGTGCAGTAGAGTAGAAGAGAACTAAATAGAAAAGTTTATTAAGTAGAGTAGAGTAGAACAGAATATAATGTGGACTAGAGTAGGGAAGAGTACAGTATAGTATAGTAGAGTAATAGAAACAGTGGGAGTTGTGGGAAACTGGGTTTGTTCTGCTGTGGCGGGGAGTTGATCCCACTAAAACCCCAGCTTCAGACAGTGTGTTTACACGTGTGAACGTTTGTTTCAATCTTTATTGAAATCTCTGTAAAACTCACACACATCAGATCAGGGGCTTCAACGGAGTAATACAGCGTGACACCTGCAGTGATTCTAACTACTCAGCCTATGCAGGTTTATTTCTTTCTTATTACCTGGCAATGTTTAGGTATTTTTGCAGTGTGTTACTTAAAAAGGTCAAATTTTAAGTAAGCAAGGCCGAGCTACAGCGCCTTACTGGGAGGTGTAGGGTTTCCAAACAGTTACAGAGCTCATCAAGAGACCCGAAGGTGGACTACATGTGACGTTTTTACAAGCGGAGAAAAAGAACAGGTGTGGCTAACCGTGTACTACGTGTACCTTGACGAAACTGCATCTGTCTTGTGCCAGATGTCCCTATTCACAAACATGCAAAAAAAGATAATTCAAAGTAGGTAATGATACTGAGACATGGTTCACTTCCCTAACACACAGACATACAGTAGCTCTTTATACACTTTCAGACTTTTGAGTAGATTTTCAAGGAGGCACAAGGTCTGACAAAAACCTGATGCAGGCTGTTCTACCGCTGCACACTTTTAGGAGGCTACCCTGATGTGTTTGCACCAAGATATTTGATAGTGAGACAGCATTTAGCCCGTGGAAGGTAATAATGGCTTATTCTTACAGTTCTGTAATACGTGCAGATTACTAACTTTTAAAGTTGCCGTAGAATGGAAATTACCTTACACACTCAAAATACCCCTGAAAAATGGGCAAATGCCAACACAAGCTAGATGTTACATAACATCTGGGATGTTTATGCCACCAAAGGTACATAGACCAGCACACGTTCCAGAGAAGCAGTCATTCGAGCATAGAGCCACAGCTGTAGGTTGTGCAGTGCAGTGTGTGTCACAGAAAGTGATTTTACAGTTATAAAGGAAAGGTAAATATTTTTTGGTTTTCCCACTAATGTCCTCTGGCTGCTCTGCCTCAACTCTGTGATTTATGAAGTTTTCTGATGGACAGATAGCTTTACTTATTGATAATGCTACAGGTTGCTAACTGCTAACAGTTGCTTCTGTTGTCAGCTGGCTCTGAAAGCTTCTGTACTAATGTCAGAGCTGTAAACACAAACACACCCCAGGAGCATCAAGCTTCCAGTCCTGGCAGAATCAGCACCTAGGAGACATCAAACGGATAACCGCACAAAATTTCTCCATCAACTCTGATCGACTTTCAGTAAAAGCAACAGTTATTCACCAAAATAACAAGACAAATCCTTTGTAAGTAAAACCTGCTAAGCAATAAACATTTCTGACTCAGATTTTCATTACACCTAATCTTTAACAGCAGCCTAAAGAACATAAAGTTCATTAACATTCAACATTGTTTTACCCAATTACAGCTACATATTCCATGCACAATAAACCTTAATGATGAAATCCATATTAAACAATGTTTAATGGGTTGTGCACATTAATCATACAGATTTTTTGGGGTATTTTATTTTAATACCAGTGACCACTTGTTCTGCTCAAAACTAGCCTAACCCTTATAAGAAAGCTCAGAAACGACTTTCTTTAGGAAGCCAAATTACCGTGCCAAGTTCTTGTAGCTTTTACAGAGGAGCAATAGAAAGCATCCTGACTGGAAACATCACAAACTGAGCAGGACCGGAAGGCTCTGCAGCGGGTCATTAAAACTAAAACTACCCATCTCCTGAGCATCAGTGATATTGGTGAGGGGAGGTGCCTATGCAGAGCCCAAAGGATACTAAAGGACAGTACCTACACAGTCACACCCTGTTCACCCTGCTGCCTTCTGGGAAGAGGTATAGAAGTTTCTGCTTCGGTACCACCAGACTGCAGAGCAGCTTTTTCCCCCAAGCTATCAAACTCTTAAACTCTAATTCATCCTCAGCACTGCTACATTGATTCAAATTGATCGACAGTTTATTTATGTTTGCCATTTTTTATAATTGATTCTGTTTTAATGTATATTTTCTACTATGTTGCAGAAGGGAGTTACAAAACACAATTTCACTCTATAAGTTGTTATATTGTGACAATAAACCTACCCACCTAAACTACATGTGTCTCTTTAGAGTTGAAAGGTTGAATTCTATCACTCCTTCTAAAACATGATGATTGACGCTGAGTGACAGCAGCTACTGCACCAAATAGAAAAAGCAGAACCTTGTTCGAGCTGCTCTTTTTTTTTTTACATGGAGAATATAATGACAGTCTTCAGGCTTGCTAATAACAAACCTGAGCTCAGCTGTCAATCAAGCACTGTGGGCAGGAGCAGGTGCAACTCTCTTTGTCTACCTGGTAGCAAATGTTCATACTAGAGCATACTAATGAATCTCTACTGTGTTGTATTATGTTGGTTATATACTGAAGCAAAACAGTCATAAACTTGAAAAAGTCGAAGAAGAACAGAAACAGGTCGTTCTGAGTGTGAAAGGCCAGTATAAACGCAGTGTTTTAGGGCTGGGCAATACGGCTTATAAATAATATATTGATATTTTTTAGGCTATCCCGCGATATACAAACCATTTACTGTATATCTCGACACATTTGCTGTAAAATAAGTGCAACTCATATAGTACAAAGAAATGTTGTTCTTGTAGAATATGATTCTCTGCTGTTGATTAACTATCCAAAATATTAAAGCAGAAAAATGCAAAATACACATTAATGCTGCAGTAATAGTAATCCACTTTTAGTCAGCCATAAAGTATGTAGATAAGCTCAAGCTGCAGTATAATAGTTACTGAAAGGCTGTATGTTGGGTTTGCTGCAACAGAGAAGAAATAAAAAGTCCCTGTTTATGTAACGTTACTACAGCGTCTTCTACTCTTCACAGCAGAGTTGGTCCAGACTGTGAAAAGCTAGCTAGTTAGCAGCTACAAGTCAGGCTAAAGTCCATAAAAGAGCTTTAAATCAGAGGTCTCCCAAATACAGTGGATAGAAAAAGTCTACACACCCCTGTTAAAATGGCAGGTTCTTATATTGTAAAATAATGAGACAAAGATAAATCATGTCAGAACTGTTTCCACCTTTAATGTGACCTATAATGTGAACAATTCAATAGAAAAACAAACTGAAATCTTCGAGGGGGAAAAATGAAAAATAAAAACCTTACAATAACCTGGTTGCATAAGTGTGCACACCGTCTTATAACTGGGGGTGTGGCTGTGTTCAAAATTAACCAATCACATTTAAACTCAGGTTAACCTCAAGTCATTACACACCTGCCATGATTTAAAGTGACTCTGATTAATCACAAATAAAGCTCAGCTGTTCTAGTAGGATTTTCCTGATATTTTCTTAGTTGCATCT
>JAPMOB010211338.1:0-21844 GCA_029875015.1 Lepomis gibbosus | reverse complement strand
TTGTACTGTACTTATTTTTGTAGCTTTAGCGTTTGTTTCTACTTACCATGATAATTGCTGAGGGCTGGGAACACGGCGACGTTGCTATAATGAAGTCCAAATGGGCGAGAAACATGAGTGGTCAGACAATCAGACAGGTTGTAAACAAGCAAACAGTTTATTATCTACAACTTTATTAGGAGTTAAAACTGAAAAACCTGAAAGGCCAGCTAACCTAGGGGGTTGTTTAAAACATGTATGATTGTCTGACTTCTTGTGTTTCAATCTTTTTTTTTGGTAATGTTGCCTTGTTGTCAATAAGCTTGATACTGTAAGTACAATGATAAAACTACAAAAATAGGATTCAAGTTAAAAGATCAGATCTTCTGAAGTATGCTGTATTCTGATGTCACTTTTGTGTGTATTCCTTAACTGATTTATTTAATATGACAGAATCGCATCCTCTTTTGTAAGTTAACTAAAGGTCACTGCAGCACTCAGCCTTGAGAGATAAAAACAATAGCGACTAAGCAACACACTGAGCAGCACTCCTCTGGGATGTCAAAGGCCTGTTACAGCTGCGGGCACAGCTGCTAATATAGTGACCCCTGCTAGTGGAGACTAAACAACAGAAGAATACTTCTTTCTGAGGAAGAACAAACTTGAGCAATAAAATGTCTGGATAATGTTACAATCAGGGAGAAAACAAGACATGAATTTTCTCAGTGAAAAGCCCTTTAAGAACCTATCCAAAGGCAGTGGTTTGCTCCATTGCACTGCTTTAAATCAGTCAGATCTATGTCAAGTATGTAATACAAATATACAAAGCAATCATTATTTGGCTTCTAACAATGGGAGTATATCCACAAATTTCCTAACACAATAAAAACTGTGTCTTTTGTTAAAAACACAATCGAAGAGAATCAAATACCATGGAGAGGAAGCAGAGACAAACAGAGCACAGCCCTGACTAATAGCTTTATAGCTTTATAGCTTTATAGCGGTGCAGGGAAAAGGCCAATCCTTTCACTGCTATTGAGCTCTCAGGGCAGCTCAATCGTCTTCAGCGTGACAGTATGGCAGTCAAGTATTCAAGCTGTGCCTCTGTTGTACTGGCATGTGTGTGACAGCCCTTCTGGGAAAAGCTTTGAAAGTGTGTGTATATTGCCCAAGAAGCAGAGGTGTCTGTTTCAGACGCATGTCACGAGTGTGTATTCCTCTGCTAGAATGAAAGCCATTTGTGTCACATAAGTGCAACATAAAGGGAATTATGTGTGTATACACGAGTCCCATATGTGCAGCCACATTCTTGTGAATAATAAAAGAAGAAAAATAAGAGATGGAGGGCATATAGTATGCGTGAGGGAAGCTTTATGAATGCTTGTGTGCACATGTATCTGCTCTGACATGCTGGGAGCAATCAGTGTCTTTTGATAGGGTGAGATATAAGCATCAAGGGCTCTGGGTGCTCCAATGAATCTGCACACTGATCCATGTTCACCGGTGTGTGGCCTCTTTATCAGCACACACACACACACACACGCAAAAACAGCATCAACTTGGGTGGGTATATCCGATCATCGTCAGTCATAACGCCATTCAGCCAAGATGACTAAGTTAAACAAGTAAATAAACAACTCTCCTGTGGGGTTGATAGTATCTCAGCATCTCAATGGAGCGGCACCCAGCTGACAGGGAGATGAAAGGAGACTCCGACCAGGCTATTTCTGCATGGCTTCAACACAGCAATAAGTCTTTTTGTGCTTCTTGGTCAAAATCCCAGTACTTCTGTACTGCTTTGATAAAGAAATGTTTACAAAATGCAACAAGACAACGGAGATGAATGTGGTGGGTGACAGAGATCAGAACAGAGAGGCATTCTGGGGCTTCATGGCATTCTCATTTAATCAAAAAAAACGGCAGCTACTTACAAAGTCACCAGAGAATAATCAAACTCACTGTGTATGTGTATGTGATTATGCTTGTGTTCTACTTCCATCTCAGGGAACGACGGCAACACAAAGACAGCTTTAATCACCTGCCCTTTCTCAGAATGGACATTTTGGTTGCGCTGAAGGTATATGTCCCATTACAGTTGGCGTGTCATGCCTTGGCCACCGGCACACAGGTGTGAGCTTCACAGAGGGTTTCAAAAGCTAGTGGATGGACAGTTAAAGGGGACATTGTGCAAGAAAGAAATAGATTGTATCTCTTGTTTTCTGGCTCCGCTGCCCTGTGTGCTCTGACTTCACAGAGACATAGTGCCTCACAACACACAGTTGAATGCTTTTGTGTGTGAGAGAGAGCTGGCTTCCATAAAAATGGACAAATATAACAGTAAATAAATCTTGTGACATTGGAGTTTATAATAACCAGCTGTAACTGAATAACAGGTTATCTGAAATATTCCTACAGCGACATTGGTATTCTACTGCACACTAAGAGGAACAAGATTCATTTGATTACCTTCATGTAATGTACCTGTCATGATTTAATGTTTGAATATTTATTATGACAGCATAGTGGGTAAGTGGTTAGCACTGTCATTTCACATCAAGAAGGTCCTGGGTTTGAACTTGCTGCCTGCTGGGCCATTTCTGTGTGGAGTTATCACAGGCAGGGGGTTTCTTTCAGGTGCTCCAGTTTCCTCCCACGGTCCAAAGACATGCAAAATATTTGCAAGATATTTAATAGGTAAGGATTGGTAAATTGCCTGTGGCTGTCATTCCTTGCAATATTATTACTTTTCCCAGTAATTGGAGTGTAAGGGATTACTATTTTCAAAGGCAAGTAATTCTGCCTTACTGCATTACCAGAACACCACTTGTTTTATTGTTGTCCTTGACATTAATGTGTGAATGTGTGATTGCATGGCAGGGGCAGGTCAGGGGCAGTTTATGTCAATAAGCCAGACCATATGCTGTTCAAGTCGGCTGCTAGCCAAAAAGCTAAAGGAAGAATGGAGAATGAGGGAGATAGGCGTTCTTCCAACTGCTGTAAATACTGCCATTATTTTAAGTCAGTGTTTTCAGCTTAGCTGGTTGCTGACTCCTAATTGCTCAAGGAAAGTGGGACCCTCTCTATTGTTGCCTGCAGGTTGTCCGTCACTTTTTAGGAAGGAGAGACGCGGGGGTAGTGAAAGTAATACAGTAACGTAACAAGCAGTATAACTAGGTACTTTCAACACCCATCCATCCATCGTCAACCGCTTATCCTGCGTGCAGGGTCGCAGCTGACGAAAGGCGGGGTACACCCTGGACAGGTCGCCAGTCCATCGCAGGGCCACATACAGAAAAACAACCACTCACACTCACATTCACACCAAAGGACAATTTGGGAAACACCAATTAACATAGCCTGCATGTGTTTGGATGGTGGGAGTTAGCCGGAGCACCCAGAGAGAACCCACACGGACACGGGGAGAACATGTAAACTCCGCACAAAAAGGCTAGGGCAACTGGGGTTTGAACCCACAACCTTCTTGCTGTGAGGCAACAGTGCTAACCACCACACCACCTTGCCACTCTTTTCAACACCCAGTAATTACTAAATATTATTACTTTTTTAAGGAGTAATAAGTAAAAAGTAACTTAAATTACAATTACAGAGTAACATGCCTGACACTGCTTGCAAGGTACCTTGAACCTTGAAGGTGTACGCATTCTCTTGTCCAATATATATTCTATATTCTCTGGTTAGTAGTAGGATGATTACTTTTGGTTATTTCAGTCCACTTAAATAAGTCCCCTGACCCAAAAACAGCGTTTGTTTTTTTTTACTTGTCATAGTTGCACTAGTGTTAAACATTAACATACAACTAACATTAACGCTCTGCTCTACAGTGTCCCAGTAAGCCATGACAGTGTGACAGTGAGCCAGCATGCACAATCCCAGTACCCTTAAACTAAAACAGCTACATGAATTTCAGCCCTCACCAATTTTATTGTTTACACTTGTGCTTCTCTTACTGTATTATGCATAATGTCTTTTATAAAAAATATCTATCTTTGCATAACTGGAAGCAGGAGTAAACAGCTAGCCTGGTATGTCCACAGTTAAAAAACATGCCTCTCAACACCTCTAAAGCTCACTAACTGGCATTTTTACCTATTTTTACTGCTCGTGTTCAGATTAAACAAACAAAATGTGTTTATTTGTGGTTACATGGTATAACTAACTTCTGACAAACAACAGTTTATCCATCCCCTGTTACAGCATTCAACTCCTTGTAAAACCATCAATTGTTGTTTTTGTCTGTTTGTGTATAGACTGACCAAATATCATCCAAAGTGTTGAAAAGTAGGCTTTAGATGTTTAATATTTTGGAATGAGCCAAGCTAACTGCTTCCTTACTATCTCTCTCTAAAACATGAAAACGGTATGATCTCATCTGACATATTTCCCAAAACTGTCTCAATGTGCAGCAATCTTTCCATAGATTAAAACTGTTTAGGTGAATGCTCTGGTCTATTGTGTCTGCTAGCATTTAGATGTGCACAAATTTATTACCTTCTCATAGCGTGTCTCCATGCAAAGGAAGATGATATAAGCTGTGGCACAAGCCAGACATCCTTCCAGGTACGACTGACCCCCAATTTTTTCAGCCTCCACATAGTAAGAGTTCAGGGTCTTCACCGTCTCCTCCAGCAAGGTTCGCTCAATCTACTTACAGACACAAACAAAAATCCAGGTAGAGATAGGCATGCACACACCATAAGGACTGCAAAAGTTCTCTGGCGTAACTGTAGGAGCAAGCTGTTCAGCCATAAAACAGCCTGCCAAATATACCAGCTGCATTCTGCTCAATCCAAAATACTCCTGCTTTGTCAATGAATTTAGAAACACACCTCACTTGCTGAATATGAAGAATCTTGAGGCTAAGAGGAAAATTTCCTCAGAAGTGAGACAGCAACGGCTGCGGTTTGCGCATCTGAGGACATTTACAGCAAACTGATTTTAAAATGTTTTTTTAATGGTCCCTTTACACTGTGCTTCTCTTTGTGTCTGTTTCCTTCTTACTGTGTGTGTGTGTGTGTGTGTGTGTGTGTGTGTGTGTGTTTGTGTGTGTGAACTGTCCTCTTCAGATGCTAATTGCTAGACAAAACTACAATAAAACCCCTACATAACACCATTCACAGATGCTGCAACAGTGAGTGCAAATTTGCACCTCAAATAAACATCACATTCTCTCACAGTGCCCAAAGTAAGTAAGTCTTCTTTAGCTTTACTTTTCTTCTGACCACACACAGAAGAGTTTAAATACAGTTGTGACACTTCTATTCTGTCTGTCTATTATCTAAGGATATTAAAAGGTCATGCTGCAATATTTTCCATCCATCTGTGGATCTTCATTATGGTTAATGTTTGGATTTAAGGATTAACATTGCTGCTATGCTCAGTTTATAAATGTAAAGGTGTATGACTGTGTGCATTTCCTTACAAGTTAATACAGGAGCCAATATCCATCATTCACATGTGTTCTGTCCTATGGGCTGCACCACTGTTGGGATCTTATTAGGCTATATTGCGCCATCACTCTTTCTGTTTTGGAGAGTGTGGGTGTTGTTTCAGGAGATTTGGGATTTTTCCAACATATAACATTTGCCTGGATGTGTATATGTGAGTGTGTGAGTGTGTGTGTGTGTGTGTGTGTGTGTGTGTGTGTGTGTGTGTGTGTGTGTGTTTGTATTCGTGCTCACCCTGTTGTCAAGCTCTGAGGGGAACTTGGTCTGGAATCGGCATGCAGTTCCTTCGCTGTAGTCTCTCTGTATAAACACCTTTGTTACCAGCGATGCATTGTGCCTCAGCTCCTGAAGGTTATGGAACTAAGAACACAACAGGGGAAATGCAAATGTGTTCATTTTTTGTTCCAAAATACATTTCTATTCATGTAGGTACGACAGTAACAGGTCTCTCTTTGTTTGCGTTTTGCTTGTGCTGTACTGTGGCTCCACGCCAGATATAGACCAAAAACCATCTTGCTGATTGTTTCTGAACTCTTTTTCACTTCCACAACAGAATGTGGAGATTTATTATACAAGATATAAAGACAAGTAAGATGCAAAATAGTGTGGGTGTGTAAAAAGGCTTCTACTGTACAGTCAAACTTATGTATTGGCCTACCTAATCATCAAAGGGTCTTAGTTTAAAATCCAAATGTCCACGGCAGCTCTCAACAACAAGGCCCATACAATATTTACATAACGCTATGTAATTTTTCCTGCCAGTTTTGAGTTGTATTTTTGCTTTTGGCAACACAGGTGCAACAGGGCTACACAGCGAGGGAATGGTACTATGTTACTACATCAACAGCAGTGCAGGCTTAGTTAGCACTCTCACTGCATTCCTCCTGCATCAATAGGCCCAATTGCAGTAATAACGAACACTTTGAAAGACTCCCCTTTACCTTGGTGCTGAGTGGTGTGTTTTCCACCCAAACACTCATTCCCCTGAGAGGCATACGACAGCAAGCAAGTGGGCCAGTGTAACTTGTCCCCCGCTGATCTAAATTACTCCCCTCAAGAGGATGGTAATTAGAGATACAGTAGGAGCATGGCGGGAGGGAGAGGGACGAACAAAAAGGGGGTGAAAAAAAAGAGTGAGAGATGCATGTATTCAATGTATTCAGAGAATCTGTTCAACATTTGTGCAGTTGTTGCCTTTTAAATTCAATATTTACTAAATGTTATTCTATGTATATCACAGTCAAACTTTTTCTAACTACTGCAGACTCTGTTTATGAGGTTACCTGCATGAATGAGCCCAGGAGTTATTTCCATGTAAGCAGACATAGTACAGTGCCTGTCTTTCATCACTATATAGGGTACTGTATATCGCACACAACCAAGAATAGCATGCATGCTGCTATTTTTGTCAGCTAACAGCCAAAATCACCTCACAGTCACTGGATCTTTCAGTCTGCCAGAGCTTTTAATATCCTTCTTTTTGCTTTCTCTGTCTCTCACAGCCCCCCTTGCTATCTTCAGGCCATCATGATGAACAACAAGTCATTCTATTAATAGAAGCAATTATCAGCACACAATTGAGCCTCATTTATCCAAGTTAGAATCATTTGGCCAGGAGTCAGGTTCATTAAGATTATACAGGCCTTTTGCTTGTGACTGTGAGATGTGTGTGTGTGACCGTATGTATACGTTTGTGCATATATATACATGCAAGTATGTGATACAGCAACACTAAAAGTACATTAAACCTTTATGTAAGTAGATATACCACAAGGGAGACTGCTCTATTAAAAGTGGAGCTCCTGCATTGTCTGTGAAGGTTCTCCATGTCATAGTTATCCAAAGAAGGTTAAATCTGATCTCTGAAGTAGCCTCTCTGATTAGAGGTGAAATGTCTTTCTTCAACCTGTCCAGTTGCTCTTGATTTCAAGCTTCTTTGGAGTCCTCTTTGGAGTTACTTGAATAGCTAAAATTTCAAACTAGCAGTAAAAAAGTACTCAAGTATCCAAAGTAAGTTTAGGTTTGCCAGATGTAAACCTCATATGTCCAGTTTTGTGAATTTCCATGATTTCAGGTTTGTTGAAAAATGGATGAAGGTTGGACATATATAAAAATAGATACAAAAAAATAGAAAAAGTATGGCAAGAGGAAAATAAATAAGATTTTATATATATATACATATATATATAATAAGAATACATAATGAAAGGAAGAGGGAAAGTAGGGAGGAAAAAGATGAAAAAAGTAAACAAAGACGGTGTGAAGGAAAGAGAAATAAACAGGAAAGGGAGAAAGAGAGGAAGAAAGGATGACAAAGTTTTAGTTGACAGGAGTTCTGGGAGGAGTCCAGTCCAGAGGAGGCATCTGAGTGAAATGAGCCACATGCACTCCATTCAGGTCAGTGGGACGTCACGGTGTGTTTTGGCCTGTTGTTGATCTACTGACCTCTGCCTTACATGTCTTTGCTACATGTAGCTCGCAGCTGAGCAAAGCAAACCGAGTCATGTGACTCTGAGACCAACAATGAAACCCAGCATCTCAGAGTCTCACTCTCCCACAACTCCCCTGGTTTTAATGAACTTGGAAAAGTGTGTTCCACAGTTTAAAACTGATGGCCCGACGGGGATGTCGTGGTTAAAGGTCAACAGTGTTGCATCTGACACCAGAATTGCAATTTGACCAACACTTGAGAGCTGACGTATTGTGACACTGATTGGCCAAATGAGGGGCCATATTTGTACCCTCTCTGTGTGTTTAGGTGCCATAAGACTTTGTGACAACAACTATTATGCTTTGATACTAGAGGACATGAAACATTTCTGTAGTCACGTGGTGTTGATGTTACTGGCAGACTGGCCTTGTCTGTGTCCATTTAAACCTTTAAGATAAATGTTTTCTGTTGGCAGAGCACTAATGTTTACTTTCCTGTGTGGGAGACTGGGGTTCAAAACCAGCCTATTACTTTGTCTAAATATAGTACACAAGTAGACAGCAATGTTAAAATGTCATACTGATCACACAGGACTCTATTAAGATGCTCTGCATCATGCTGCACTGGCTGACTTCTCCTTCCACCCACACATTACTTTTAGTGGAGTTTACATTTGTTTGAATAGTGATTAAAGGCAGAGGTGGAATAAACAGTGTGAAAATATAACTTACAGAAGGAGGACTTACCACCGGTTAAGAGCTCATAAAAACATATTGTATCGAGCAAACAAAAGATAGAAACAAATTAACAAAACAGTAAAGCACAAAGACACTAAACACGTAAATCTAACAGTACTGGAATGATGCATAAATTCAAATACTTTCATAAACTGAAAATCCACATATATTTCTGTTAACTATAGCATGACATATTATAATAGGGATTTAACCTATACAAAGTCAATTTAAGAATTTAATAATAGCCAATGAAGACTGAAAGTATTTTTTTGTCAATTCCTTTTGTCCTAACTCTCTTACCCCCCTACTATTTATTACGTCCAGGTTTGATCTTGGGGTCTGTGTGACTCTCACTGCCATGACGCACTTCCTAGTTTAGCGATTGGGACTCAAGGAACACATAGCGACAGCATGGGTGAGTGCTGCCAGTGGGCAGACATTGCAAAGGGCACACACACACAATTACAACACGCGCAGTGAACTCACTCAGAGTTAGACGTTTCACAGCTCTTACAGCATTTTTCTTACTGTCAGCTAAATCTCTCTTTTCATCTCTTCATAATATAACTGGTTTTCTGCCATTTGGGAGCAGCATATTTCATGTTTACTGCCAAGCTGGGATAGCCAGAGGTCTATAAATCACCGAAGTTTAGACAATGTTGACAAATTTCCATGACATCGAGGTGGAAGATCAGTGACTGTGGGACCAAAGCTGGATGAGGAAATCTTTTTTTGGATGACGGTGGAACATTGTTTCAGAACAGAGCTGAGCCTTTGCCAACCTCTGAGATGAATGCTGTGCTTCGACACATTATTCGTCAACAGTGTAATACTCTAGCCAGGGCTAGCCTACAGACTTAGAGGAGGATCTGGCAGTAGTGGACTTAATGGATCCAGAGACCGTCCATGCAGCACAAACAGTCTGCAGTATGAGCCGACTGTTACTCAGTCACTTAACGTGGTCATTTGCTGACATGGCATACAATAAAAGTCACAGAATGAGTTTTAATATAAAATGTGACAGGGAAAGAGGCAGAGGGAGAGAATAGATAGAAGCATGAACAGAAAGTAAACTGTGCTGCTCATCTCAAACTCTAATCACTGATGGTTACAAACTGCAGCAGCATGTCCACATTAAGTATGCCATGGATAATTGATGGGCCTTGGACATAAAACCTGTCCTGGTTCCACGCACTATATGTGTTTGTGTGTATGTGCGTGTTGTGTTTGTGTGCATGCGCGTGTGTGTAATTGATGGGGCTTGCACAGGGACACTGGCAGACTACCAGAGGAAATCAGGGCCACTCTGCCAATATCTTGCAGGCTCAGGAAAAGAAAAAAAAACATAATCATGAATCCTGCCTAGCTTACTGTCCACTGCACCTTTACCTGCTGCATCATTATACCTGAATTACAACTTCATTCACTCATAAATTGGATGCTTTCAGGTATATCTAGCACTCAAGTACGTATAAAGATGTGCACACCTATAAACTTACATGCAGGCGCATATTGCATGCATGGGTGTAAGATGTCCAGAACTCGCACCAAAGTAATAGCTGTCTCCTCTAGTGAGATCATTATAATGATAACTACAGCTATGTCTTCAGCATTATGATGACATCACCAAGGACAGGGGGGGGGGGGGTGCTGCTGGCCTGAGAGCTACCAGGCATTACTGTGGCTAAAAATACATCAGCAAACGCTGTTGATGCTGTGTGGAGTAACTAGTTTATGTGACGAACCCTGAACAATACCATTTCTGTCACGGACTCTCTGCATCTTCTGCTTAGTGCTGTATGGAGTTGCCAATCCTGTTAACTGCACGTATTGCAGGCATGAAGAGGGCAGTGAGTTGAGTGTGGAAAGCTGTTTCAATATGTGGCTCCTTCAAAATGCAAAGGACCGAGCCTTGTCAAGCCAATTTAAAAGTATGACAGAGGGAAAGACAGAGGGAGACTGTCCCTGTCCATGGTGCTGACTGCTCCATCATCATCATCATCATCATCATTCTCATCAGTCTCCTCAGCTTTGAGCCTGCTGGGTAGGCTCTACCTACATTGGTTTCAAAACTATATATGCTAAAAGACAAAGTGAAAAACACTGCTAGGTCTCTATCTGAGGATGCCTGCAACTACAGAGCTCAAGAACAGTGATGAAAGTAAGTGAAATTGAAGCTCATGAATGAAAGATAACGTTGCATGCCTCTCTGCTACTCGGCTTCAAATTCATAATAAGCCAGGTTCAGTCGGCTGGTTTGATTGAATTAAGGCAGAATTCAGCCGAACCACATTAAGAGAAAGAGATAGTATAACAAGCAAGACATTCAGTTTACAAGACCGCATTTCTTAAAAAAGAAATAACAAATGGAGGAACATGTTTTCGGGGTTGTTCGTAAAATGCAAGAAAAAAGCAGAATGTCTTACCTCTTTCGCCATATTGCAGTAAGAGGGTGCAGGTATCTGTCCCGTACTGAAATCGACAACCGTTTGCTCGTGCTGTGTGGGACAACGCGACTATAGAGCGTAGCAGGAAGGCTCGAGGCACGAGCGCGCGTGCGAGTGCGTGACTGCGCGCGCGCCTGTCAGTGTTGTCGCGGGATGCAAGGGGGGGTTTGCTAATTATATAAGAATTTCTATTAATGCACAAACCGTGAATAATTTGATCTCAGATTCAGTCCTCAAGGTTGGACTTTCAGAACGCAAAAGATTTCCCAGGAATCCGCGGTTTATTTAGGTTAGAGCTTCTTCTTGTAGCCTATTAATAATTTCATTGATTATCAATAATTCAAATAAAGCGCCTAGGTTTCCGTCTGTATTTGTGACCAGCCCAGTCCAAGCACAACATCTTCTCACATTTCGCCACTTAATAGCAAGGGATGAATACCAGGAGGTTAAAACAGCTGTTTCTGATCATAATGCACTCCTACATACAATGTCTGTACTGTATTAATGTTGAGCTCCCTTAGGAAAATTTACTTTACCAGTGCAGTAGTATAAATTTTGTAAGTGAGTAGTTTCAAAGCAAATCTCTATATTGCTATTACAGTGTTATAAGAATACAGTAATGCCATACTGATGCCCATGAGATAAAAAATATATTAAATCATTATCAAGTCACCAGTGAGTGACAAAGTGAATCCCCAGGGAATGTATTGTTAAGCGTGAATCACTTGTCACTGCCAGCCGACAGTGAGGCTCTATTTTATTCCAAGGAAAACCTGTTCTGATGTTAGGCAATGCTGTATAGCCATTCAGTATGCGTTTTCTTTAGCCAACACTGCTATACTATAAAAGCAGGTTGGCTTTGGTGCAAAGTGGTCATAGTGCGGTGAATCATACTGTAACCCATATATTTAATGCACCTTTGGAGAGAGCTCATATTAAACATTTATCTGAGCCCACTTGGGTGTACTATGTTGCTACTTTTTTCCTTTCACAAATAGCACATTCTTCCAGTTCACAAAAAGATCAAGGTATTGCTTGATTTGAATTTTTAACTTCAGATTCACAAATATAATACAAAAAAATGTGGCAGCCAGATGAAAGCTCATGTTTGTGTTGTGCTCTTGATGCTCCCAAGGACAGGGAAATGTTTTTGATTAGATAAAAAAGACTTGGAAGAAATATAGTGAGTGAAATCACTTTGATGAGGCTATTTTTGAGCAAAACTCTTATTTTCTTTTGACATCATGAGCCATGATATGCTGAAATTAGCCCTTTCTTCTATCACTACAATACATCTTCCCTGAGGTATACTTAGATCACATTTCTGGCTGAGACATTCAAATATATACACACAGGCACATAAACACACACAAATATATCCACGGCAGCATCCAACTCTTGTGAATGGAAACAGAATCCAAAAATAAGATGAGCTTTAACAAAATGAGAATTATGCATGACTAATATTATTTGCCAGGATCCTGCAGCTTTGCTCCAGATTGCGTATCTAATCACACACTGGCAAACATTCCTTTGGGGTGTGTACATTTACATACGTTTTTGTATGCATGTAAATGTTGCCGTTTTTGCACATGTGAGCGTATGTATTCCCCTTTTGACATTTTCCAATGTAGTATCTCCTCAAGGCTTTCAGTCACACACGCACACTCATGCAATACACACTCGCCGCATCCTATAAATATGAGCCTGAGGCACCCATTCGGCACATATATTTCATTATTAGTCAAGGACTTCCAAAAATGTCAGAAGTGACTGTCACAAAAAAAATGTTTAATATGAGTGTTTTCTGATCTGTCACCACTAGGTTCGGGTTGAAAAGAGAAAAAAAACACTTAAGGTTAAGGTTTAAATATCTTCTTGATTTAGGTTTGGAAAAGGTCATGGTCATGGGTAAAAGAAGCTCACACTGACTTCTGTTAGGAAACTGAATGCATGATGCCTCGTGTCAAAGTCACACACTTTGTTAACCCATCAGCTGTATGATGTCATGTCGTGTGTGTGTGTGATTAGGCTTGCCACTGATATCTGTTAAAGATATTCTTTGGGGGGCTTAATTGATGTAACAGGGAAAGGTAAGACAGGTCAAGCTTGGAGTATTAGCTGACCCTATGAGTGTTCACTGATCTTCCAGCAATAGTAATTTCTCACATGTAACTGTCCTTGTTAGGGAGACGGCAGTTAGACTGATAAGGTAGGTAGAAAGCAGCTCAGGCATCAGGCTAGCAAAGATCGATGTGGATAGCAACTGATTCCGATATGACGTAGCATTGGAGTCTAAACATCGGATAGATTTGTAGTTTTAGGTTAAGGCCAGTTAAGATGCCCTAAGAGGGAAAACTAGATGGAAGAGAGAAACATAAAAGGGACCTGACGTGTTCCCATGTTGTAAGCTGGTACTGTATCTCCTCGGCCCGGGCTCAAGAAGCCATGCTATGTTTAGTCTTCATCAGTCTCCGAAACTCCTTCATCACACCTGAACCTGGCTCATAACAATTCTTCACAATATTTATATTGGTCACAAGATGAAGACACAAATGTATATTTGGTTAGATAGTGTATTGACTGAGATGGGAAAGATACTGGGTCTGGTTTTGGGTTGATTGTCTTTTGGGTTACCAGCGGATGCAAGCAGGCTGACGGAAATTACTGGGTTGTTAGATTCAAACTTCCATCATGGCGGAACATATGCATTCCTATTCATATTGAGAATGTAAGGAAAGAAGACGCCTTCATATTACACCTTATTCTGGTCTTCCAGCGTGTCTGAATATGCACTTCAGCAGAAAATAATAACCTTGCCGCAGCCTTAAATTATCATAATGACCCATAGCACTGTACACACACACACAACACACAAATATTGCCCTTTTCACATTTCATACTTCATGAAATATTTATTTCAGCAAAACATTCTTGGTTTCCGCTTCACTCCAAAACTGCCACTTTCTATTTGAAGCTTGTGCTGTGAAATGTTGAAGATGGTGATATTGGACCTGCAATGAAAAGAAAAATAAGAACTAAAGAAAACACTAACTATTACTGCGGTTTCTCTGCTCTCATGTCTTTAGACCTGCAGTGCTAAGGTATAGCATTAAGCACTTTGTCAGGGTTTCTTGGTTCACGTGGTTTTGAATTGGTTAATCACATCATCACCTGTAGAAGAGTGCTCACCTGACCTTACTGTACATTTAACTATTTAATTAAACATTCCTGCTTCCATTTTCAGGTATAATGCGAAGTATGGACAAAATTAAAACGATAACTTCTATGGTACTTTACTACAAACTTTTTGCATTTCTGAGCTTTTGACTGGCCAATATTTGAGGACTCTGGGTTGTGTTTTTGTGAGCAGGAAACTTTTATAAATAAATCCACATGCGCTCATGAACATGAGGCCAGAATTCCGGTTCACTGTCAGTGTCCGTTTTGTTCTAGTCGTTTGTGACTATGCTGAGCAACAGCTCCCAGATATTTTGGCCCTTTACGAAGAACAGAGTGGAGACACTGGGACGGCTGGTGGTCACCCACACTTTGAATGCACCTACAGTTTGTATGTGTGAACGTGTCCGTGTGAATGTATCTGTATGCGTCTGTGTGTTCATGTGTGGGCAAGAGGGTTACATTTTCTGATTAGATATGCCCACGTGAGGGCAAGAGGGTTTGGTTTTCTGATTAGATATTTAGAAATTAATCAACAGTGATTTGATGTTCCCCACAACACATTTGTTTGTGTCCTTGGCTGTCGTCGTGGATAGTCTTTGTCTTCATTTGTGGCTTTGTGTGTGTGTGAGACCGTTCTGGTATGTTGACCTGTCCCCTCTTCTTGGCAATCAAATCAGAGCTGAAAAGAGCAGATTGTATTTCCTGGGAGGTTTGCATTCCTCGAGCAGACAGCCTAAATGATCCTCTGCTGGTGAGATCTAAGGACTGGAGCAGATTTGTTTATGCAGCACAGCTTGTATGTGTTTTACAGTTTCATCGGCTTCTATTTTTGCATGCATATGTTACCTGTGCAAGAGAGTGATGCATGAGATTTGTATTCATGCATACAGTATTCTCTATCTCCAAGTCAACCCGGGCATTGCGCCACAGCAATCACCCTTCTCCTATTGACTTAACCACAAGTTGAGAATCTCTCACACACACAAATACACAGATACTGACAGAGGAACACATTGAAGGAGATCTTGTTCTCTTCCAACATGACAGGAAATGAAAACTCTCAAACCAAAAAAAAAATTAACTTGGAATCTTCAAAAGCAAATAAACATCTCCTCAAAAGTCAAGCTAAATAAAAGTCATCTTTTTTAGTGAGTCTGCATTTGGTCTGTCTGCCACACACCCTGTATCTTTCATAAGTACATGCTGGATTTTTTTGGTGTCTGTTTGTGTGTCTGTGTGGCCTGTCAACAGTTGGCCTGGTCCTACAGGAATGTTGATCTGTCCCTCTTGCTGGCAATCAAATCTGAGTTGAAGACTCGCCATTCTAGAGCCAGTTGTTCTTGTTCTTGTATCTGATATCAATGCCGGCTAGTTAAATGTTGCATACCAGCCGGGATTCTGGCTCAGTTTGCACAAGACACTGTCAAAGCAACTTCATCATTCACACGTCGTTACAGGAACAAACCTCAAAGAACAAATAAAGAGGAAGATGTGGAAGAAAATGATCTGCTCACACTGACTGATGGGCCACATCCACAGCTGCATCAATGTGTAAAGAAAAGAGATGATGATGAGCAGGAATAAATGGCAAAAAGGAAGAGGCTAATTGGATATTTGAAAGAAAGAGTGGTACAGGACATCCAAAGAGAGGAGGAAGACCTGTGTTTAAGGAAGTGAAACAGTCAGCATTTGAGTGGTTCTTTGTTCTTACTGAGGAATAACAGGGATGTTGGCTGTAGCCAAGGCAGAAAGATAAACCAAAGGACCCACCATCTCTGTATGTTCCCTATTATGTCATCTATGGGCCAAAACACAATCAGTACTGAAAACCTTCCCCTTTGTAATGATCCACATATGAGTTCATGACTGTTCATCAACAACACAACAGCTGAAAAGTAGATAAAAGGCACTCACAGGCATGAAAGGGTCAATGGTACCTGAACTGTATATTAATCTAGCTATATAAATATATATTCACTCTGAGCCAGGCAAAAAAACAATACAATGCAATTGAATAGGACAGCTGGAATGGCTGAAGTGACACGCTGCAGGCAAAACAGATCTTCCTCTAATAAATTTCAGATCAAGGGAGAGACATCAGCAGGATTTAGTTCCCCTGAGCTATCACAGGCAGGGGGTTGTAGAGGAANGGGGTAAAAACAGAAAGACAGAAATGATGCGATTTGTGTGCACGTAATCCCCTTGTGAACGGCAATATCGCTAATTTAGCGGTAAGGAAGATAATAACATGCAACAAATGAAATTCCCCTGTCAGTTCTCGGCAGTTTTCATCTCCAGGAGGGACTCACATTATGCAAATTTTGTAGGAATAAATACATTAGATTAGCAGTCAGAATGACACTCTTGAAATGTTTTTGTTGTGAACCGACCCCAGTTATAATCGTAGAAATATTACTGTAGCATTTGCTGCTCCTTACACTGTTAAGGCATGATTTATAGGCTTGGCATTCTCGCTTCTATAATGAGAAATGACAGGCAATGGTTATGACTCTATATTTTGATGGAGACAGACACAAACAATTCATCTTGTTCCCACTTCAAAAATGCCTCGCATTGTATTCTTTCAATCCCAACAAAATGACGGTTCACAGGCTTTACACTGTCTTACTGAATAACAGTATTCTCACTGTATGCTGTGGCGACAACTGTGGTCCTTCAGTATACCCACTGCCAGAGGGAAGGGGATGAGACAAATGAGATGAGCCAAGAGATTCCTGCCTAGATGGTTCATATGCACACTGCTGCATTTAAAGACATATTCAGCTTTGTTTAAAGTGACACACAAAGAGAATAGCTGTCCCTCCCTGCTGAAACGCACATTCACGATGTTAGTATGCAAGTCTTGGCTTGGCTTCATTCAGTTGCCCATGTTTATCCAGCTTTAATCTAGAGCTTTGTAAAATCATGAAGCTAGATTTGTAAACAAGCTTACAGTACAGTGAAAACCCCAAATCCACAGGGCTTGTTTTGTCACTTTTAAGGTTCCAATTAAATGGTGACCTCGCTAAAGCTTTTAAACTTTTATTTTCTCTTGTGACTTTGTTAAGGAAACAGCTCCGTCTATCTGCTCCTGCAGGTTTGAGATGGACTCATGTGGAAAGGCTTTTACCGCAGAGAAAACATCAGAGTTTGCTGATGCACATAGCTTCCCGTTGAGATAGTGGAACCCACAGCAAGCTTATATGCGCATATGTCTGGTTTGTGTTGCCATGGTTTCACTCACCTTAGCGCCTGCTACTGTGTCTTGGGAAAAAAATCCCCAAAATAAAACTTATTACCAATGCATGAGGGAATTTTACCCTTTATAAAAATATTCTATTGCAGTGGAAATATATTTATGAATAATCAGTGAGTTAACTTTCAGAAAAACATTCAGTGCTGTGTTGCTCGGCGACATGTGTTTCTGTCTTTTTGTCTATTAAGTTACTCTTTGCAGCACTGCTTGATTTGAGCACTAAGAACTAAAATACATGCTTTTTGTCTGTGCTGTCTTTGCTTGTGTAGTGGTAGATGATCAAGCATCAAATCTATCGTGCATGATTATTAAACAGCAGCCACAAGCTCAAA
The DNA here is from genome assembly GCA_029875015.1 of Lepomis gibbosus. NCBI lineage: Eukaryota > Metazoa > Chordata > Actinopteri > Centrarchiformes > Centrarchidae > Lepomis > Lepomis gibbosus. The sequence continues at coordinate 4,014 of JAPMOB010211338.1, read as the reverse complement.
AAAGCCTCATTAATGGCTTTAATGCAATGATGTGATTTCATGCTTTAGTTGGGGGATTCTTAAGCTTGTAAGTGCTAAGCGAGGCTTCAGCATTTGCTTTTTGCTTTCGACACCGATGATGTTGAGTAAATCTGTTTCTTCTTTACAAAGCTGTGCCATCTGAAGAAGCATTTGTATTTAAATTAGTCAGGTTGGATGGATCGTTTTACATTGCTGTGCCGTTTGCTCTGGATCCAAAAGGTAAGATTATAAATTGTCAATTTCAAGAAACAAAAGAAATATGTGTAGGCTTACCCAGAGAAAGATTTGTGAAACAGCCCAACAAAATACAGCTTGTTACACTGTTTCAGTATCAATATTAAAAAAGTTTTCCTAGTAGCTTTTCATTTTTGCAATGACTTTACAGATTAAAAGCACACTTGAATAATTTCAATAGGACTAGAACTGAATTTCCATGAATGCTACATCCACGATTTTCCGCCTGCTGGTATTAACTCAGATTATGCTCAGCAGTATTGATTATGACAAGAGGGAGTAAATTATGCAGACACACACACACACTCTCAGGAATACACACACGCAGCTCCACTCACAGTGTGGTGAAAACATGACAGGAAAAAAGGGCCTTAGTCCAATAACGAAGAGAGAGGGTCCTGCCAGGAGGCAGATGACGCTGCATTAGTCTTCACTGCCAGGAAGGAGAGATGGAGGGGAGAGGGAGAAAAAGAGAGAAGACTGTTCTTCTTACATAATAGGTGGTTTTAAGAGTATTGAAACTCCCATGTCCACTCCATCTTGAATGAATGCTGGGGTTAGCAGAGGACACAAAAACTGAAATAAAGGAGTTCTCACTCAGTTGATGACAGTCCTGGCTTAAAGCATTTTGTGTACATAGCGCTCCTCTCCTGGTATGGTGCTCTGAAAATATTGGCACAACACAGTGCGACACCAGACACAAAAGGTTGACTTGTTAAACATACAGAATTTATGAGCTTTCAGGCCTTTGCACAGTAAAGCCCTGTCAGTGATACTGACAGCAACAAGCGTTGGATTGTTGGATTGAGCCCCATGATAGAGTGCTCTGTAATGTAGTGGAGTGTAAGGACACCACCACCACCAGCCGTCCTACTGAGAGAAGAAAAATGAGCCTGTCAGGGGAAAGAAAAGAAAAAGATTGAAGGAAAAAAATCCCCCCCTCAAAGTTCTGATGTGCTGTTTGGCTGTAGATCTGCTTTTCACAGCCAAGTCTCTGCACAGATTAAAATGCACTTATTCCATCAAACATCCAGCAAAGCAGCCTGCCAGTTATCTGTCTGCTGTTTGTTTACTTAGCGGAAGGATCCAACTCTTTCCGATTGAGGACTGAGAGCAGGTCTGTGCTGATCTGCCGGTGAGGAGCCATATGCACGCATGCAACAAGAAACACCAGGTGCAGCTGGTGGACCAGAAGGCATTTTTTATTCCTGTCACAGTAATGTTCCTTAACTTTCACAAAACGAGCCTCATAATAGTAAGTAATCAGGTGCCAGAGAAACAGACTAACGCACATCTCCTGCATTAAATCAGACAGTAACACCGCTCTCTTTCTTACCATATGAAAATGACTGTAATCATAAATGAAAGTGAGGGTTCAGGCTGTATGCCAAGTGCGCCTTGTTATAGGCCACAGCGAGAGCTGAATTTCAAGCTGTTGGGAAGCTTGTTTCTTGCTGTGGCTGAAGTACAGAACAGGCTGGTGGAGTCTATAGTAGAAGGAAAGATGAAGCCAGCCAGTTTCCTGCCTTCAGACAGCAGAGCAGATGGCAGAGTCCTGAGGGCCAATGCTTCAGCCTATCATCCAACTCTCTATCAGTAGCACTCACTTCCTCATCATTTAGTGGTAGCAGGTATGACTTACTTACACACAGTGCAAGGTGTTTTCTGATTAAAAACACACACAAACAGATGCGATAGCAGTCAAGGTGTGTTTGCTTCATAAAACACCAGGCATGATACTTTAAGTAAATCCTTTCCTCTATCACAGAGCTTTTAAAGGTAATTTTGCATTGTTAGAAAGAGCAGCAGCTCACATCCAGGGTCCTGCAAGGAGGACAGGTAAGCCAGAGGCCAAAGATCAACTGTCCACTGCCCCCTCTAGTGGACATCCACACATACAAAAGTTGGTTAAAGAGGGCAATAAATAGAAGTTTATCCCTTTTCCATAGCGGAACACTAATATTTAGAGCTGCGGTTTGGTTGTTTATTAAAAAAAATAGTTTAGATAAAGAGAAACATAATCAGTGATTGATTATCTGATACACAATATCTGTAATTATTTTTCTGTGAATCAGCATGTGGGAAATGAGTAGAACTTGAGACCAATAACGGAAAGAACAGAGGAGCTCATATTATTCTATGATCTGGGCAGAAATGCAGAAGGAACTTAATATATCCAGCAGGATTGTTTTTCCCTGTTTTTAATAAACCGCCATCTTCTGTTTCAGTGCCACATTTAATGTTTTAATGATTTAATCAAAACATACATTTTGAACAATTAAAGGGAAACAGTGCCTCATTTCTGGGGGAAATGCCAGAGCATGTGCGCCAAGGATACTGAATACTGTTCAAGTCAGCACATTTGTGTTATCAAACTTATTGAAAGCAACCTGGTATGGTAGAATTTAACTTTTGTTCTATACCTGCACAAAGAGCCACTACTAAGGAAGCTCTTATCAAGTCAAGTTAGAAAAAGAGATGGAGAAAACAACATATAACTCATTTCATCTAAGAAGACCTGAAAAGACAAAAAAAGTCTGAACCAAAAGATGACAAGCACAATAACAGCAACTCCTGACAGCTTCCAGCCTTTTAAAAATGAAATAACAAACACTAGATGCCCTCTCTTTTGGAAGGTAAATGTCTCATTGTGCACACACAGACGCACAATAATGCACGCATGAACACCAGCAAAGACTCACATATAAACAGGGTTTGTATTATCACAGGTACTTGGAAGTAGCCACACAGAACAGACCCCTGCTCACTTCTTCCCAGAACTGCTGGCTACTTTATTCAAGCTTAATCAAAGAAGCTGAAGTGTGTGAGATTTACAGTCATTTCTGTCATTTTGTATCTTTAAAAATCTCTGTTGACGACAAAGAAGAAGAATTTACCAGAAAGCTTACCCTAATCATATGAACATCAATTCTCACAGATCATAAACGTGAAGAAACATGATGTAGTGAAGCAGAGAGAAAGAATGACAAAGTGAAATGAAGAAGATAATAACTACAGCAAGCAGCGCATTCAATTTTCCTCCCTTCTTCTGTCTCCTCTTCTGACTGTTTCGCCTTCTTTCTCTCCCTGGAGTGTGATTTGGAGATATTCCCTTTATGTGCTGCCTCTCCTTCTCTATCACCCCAGCCATCTTGCTGTCTTTGCCAGTCTTTTGTTGCTTTGAAGTGCTTTGTGCTTTCCTCACTCAGACAGCCTTCCTGCCCTGCACTGATCTCTGACCTGGTCCTGACAGGGAAGGGCCAAATGTAGATATGCTGCTAATTACAGCTGAGTGTGTATGCGTGCCTGTGTCTGATCATTCTTTCCCCAGCCTCGCTTCCACTGATTAAACCATGTCATGTCTTCTCATGTCACTACCCACTTCTCCTGGGAATTTTATTTAAAACTCTACTGCACACTATTTGATGGTACATGAAAAAAAAATCCACATCATTTCTTGGTTAATTTTGGGACATTATAATGATAAAACTTTTTTTTTTTTAACCTTCCCACCCCAAAATATTTTCCCGTTGCCCCAGGGCAACGTTGTGCAACAATGGTACAGAATCACAAAAAAATTATAAATTCACAGATCATAAGACTATGCTGCGACAGCAATATAAAATCATAAATCTTTTTTAAAAAGGTCAAGAAATGTCACGATCCTGTCCTGTGTGCTGGGTTTTTGGGTTTTATTCTGAGGGTTTAGTTTTGTTTCTGCATGTTAGTTATGTCATCTGTTCTGTCTAGTTCTGAGTT
>JAPMOB010211334.1:0-36501 GCA_029875015.1 Lepomis gibbosus | reverse complement strand
ATATAACTATGATGGTGGTGATATAGTGTGTATATATATATATATATATATAGCGGTTGTGCTTGGAGATTTGCATAGAAGACTGGACTTCTTGAGGCCTTGGTGGACGTCTGCACACCTATCACACAGCATGGACCCAAATTCAAAAACTCTTTATTCTTGATAAAAAAAATGGAGGGTTTAGTGAGGTTAGTGTTTGAGTGTGGTCACACAGCACAAGCCTTTAATCCAAACGACTCCTTACTTTGACCCATGGGTTGCCTGATGATCATACCGATTAGGAGTGGCAAGTAACCGGTCCTTATACGATTATTCCATAATACGTCCATAATACGAGAATACGTTGAGGGAAAACTGTGGTATTGCATCAGTTCCAAAATATATGTAACTAACTAAAATTTGTTTGTTTTGATAAATCAAAACATCATAAAAGTTAGCATTAGCAAACAATATCAGTAATAAATAAGTAGTTGAAAGGATCGGCAGCCAAGTACACTTTAATCTTGATTCATCAGCACTGGTAAACACTGGGATACAAAGAGGACTGAGAGACGTGATGACGAGGTATCATCCTAATCATCTGCTATTCAAACTGAAGTGAGGTCATCAGAGTCACTCAGTGCCACTCACTCTGGAACTCAATGGAGCCAACTGCCATCAGGCACGGCTGAGACACATTAGGGCTTAAATGGCAGTAAATAACACTAAATGCTGTGATTATAGGACTAAATTTTTGTAATGCTGGAGGGCTTCCATCCCGCCAAGAGCTGAGGCATCATGCTGGGAGCAGGGAGGAGGAAGGGAGGAGAGAGCTCCTTACATGCTATGAGGATCGGCTTTTCTGACAGCCAGGCCACAATATCCTCGAGTTAGACAGGTAGATTTTTTCTTTCCTGAAAAGCATTTTAAGGATTAGTTATAAACTTGGGTTTGCTTATTGATTTTCTCCTCCCTGACATTTACTGCTCAGAGCGTTAATAAATCCAGATGTAAGAGTGGTAAAAACCTTGACGCTCAGATTGCATAAGAAGTAGGTGATTCTAAAAGCAGACATGATTAAGGAGAAGGCCCAAATCCCTCTGTGGTGTGACGTCAAACCTCTCTACCCCAAAGTCTGCTGCCCTAACAGCACAGGATTGGATTCATCAGTGTCTGACAAGCAGCAATCACACCCCAACAAAACACTCTGACACTCAGTGATTTGGCTTCCACCTAAACTTGATCCACTTTTTGTAACAGGCTTACGGGTTAAAATATCTGTGCCACCAACATTAACCGAAAAGCTCTGTACAAGAAAAAAAGCAGCAAAGATAAAAAATTAGACCTTTTCCATCTTAAAGACAAGTATATAATCACGCAGCTGTCTGATTTCTCTGAGCAGCTAATGTTCGTGAGAACAGTAGGCCAGGCGACAATCACATTTGACCCACATTTTGCCAGCTCTCGAATTCTACTGTTCTTCAATTTGGACCTTTATTTGCTGAGTGGGGAGCTATGAACTGGAAATTCATGATCAGCAAAAAGTTATTAATTTTTATTCACAATCATGGCCACTATAACAAATGTTTTACAGCACAAGAGAACATAGTGATAATAATAACTATTTTGTACCAAAGTGTCCTGTCCTCCTAACTAAATAAATTCCCACAGTTTTATTTTATTTTTTTAAAAATTTTTTACACACAGCAAGTGTGTTGCCAGTGTCAACATCAATATTAAACACAATTTCTCCTAATTTTTGTCCTTTTCATTCAGAACAACATCATCATAAAGTGTCCATCCTACACCAAATAATTTCTTATTTCTACACTTTTCAAATCTGGAGGCTCATTCAACAACACTTGCAGGTAACATAATTGTTGACAGATGCTGTTGACACTTTATGATGTGACAGATGTTTCAAAGGACCTGGCCTGCTGGGCACTTAGAGCTTCAGTAGTGAGCCAGCGTCTGGACTCATAAAGTTAGGAAAAGACTGCCATAAAACCAATAATTTGCCGTGTTATGACTGCAGGTGTCTCATGTGACTACAGTTGGAAAGGAAGCATTGAGGCTGGAGGGGTAGGCTACTGTATAGCAAGCATTCATTATCTTGTATTTGGAGTCAAGGTAGCCAGATGAAATGTGATGTTTTTATTTCAACATAGTGTGTCAAGCAGTGGAAAAGCTTATGTATATGTTCAGATCAGAATACTTTAATGGGAAACTTGTTGAGTCAACAACAAAAAAAGACTGATTTGAGAGGCAGTGAAATTAAAATGCTCACAAAACTGCATCCCTACTTTGAGAAAAGATAAAGATACCCATTTCTAATCTAACCCTAAAACGTCTATTATAGCTATAACCCTTTTTCTGAACAACAAAGAACAGGCGTGCTGGACAAACAGAGGTCCAACCTGCACACACACGCACGCACAGCTGTCCCGTCCCAGGACACTGACGCATGGAGAGAACAAAGAGTGGACAGATGAAAACGACTTTTTTTGTCTTACCAAAACGGTCGCAAATCTTTCCTCCAGTTCACCTGGCTCAGGCATAGGCAGTTTGAGAGGCATGTTGTGTCCTCTCAGATCAGTGTGCTGGTCCATGCTCCCTGCGTTCCCCATGTTTCCTCTTTGACCAACAAGTACAACTTCTCCCCCTCAACTCGCACACCTCCTTCCACTTGAGGAAAATCTCCGCACGGCGAAAAAGGGAAAATATCCGCACGCGCTTAGGTTTCTGGCTTCAGTCGCCCTCGCAGGCTCCTTTACAGTTTGATCCCGGTCACTTCTTCAGCATAAAGCACACGTGAGAGAGGCAGCGTAATGAGACGGGTCCGAGCAGCAGCGGCAGCAGAAGAGGAGCCCCCGATGAGGCATTTTTGAAGGCAGAATGAGGAGACCTGGAAACTTGAATCAGTCCACACGGTCCTCTCTTCGCTGTTATCCGTATCTTGCACAATTTCGGCTCCACTCCCAGCCGGTGGTAATGACTACGAGCATGATTCACGCGTATTGCAAACCCCCCCGCACACGTCTGTTAGTAGTGAGTGGAGCTGGCTTCGCTAATCTCTCCGCTGCTGACCAGCTAGTTGAGGAGGAGGAGGGGGCCCAAACACACACCACACACACTCCGCTGCTGCACACACTCTCATCCCTCCCTACAATGAGCCTTTTCAGGAGCACGCCTCCCACTTCTTCTTCTTCTTCTTCTTCTTGGGGCGTAGTTCCTAAAACCGTAGCTAAGGAGATGATATTTTTCTGTGTTGCATTGTGGTACTTTGAGTCCATTGTGGGAGACAACAAACCGGGGCGTCCTGCGACCCCCCTAAGGCAATTGAGAGATTATTACAGGGAGTCTATGTAGCGGAGACCGGGAGTGTTTGTAAAAATTTTGACACTTCTCTTTGTATCTCGGAGTCACACACAGATGTTGAAAATGTGATACAAACTAGTTACACATGTCTGCTATTAAATGCTGTAGGCCTATATGTTATCTCTGCAACACATGGAGCTGCAGTCTCAGTCTCAAGCACAAGGAGTAAAATGTTACAATTTACCCCTTAGTCTGGGTTACTTGTTACATACTTTGGGGTGAAATGTAACATTATGTAATGAGGTGTATTAGGAAAATGTCCTCACTTTTTTTCACCGCCACAGTGGTGACAGAGATATGGCACTCCTGGAGTGCAGGCCTCAGGGGCCCAGAGAGAAGCGTACAAGTCTTACGCTAACATTTGAACATAAAAATATAACAATTAAACATTAGTGACAGCTAAAACATTAACACTGACAACTTGTGCGAACAATATCTTTATAGACACACAATTAATGATTTAAGTTTGACGAGTTTAAATACAAAACAGGCAATGGTATAACAAAAACAAAGTAAGTTAAAAAATGGCTTTCTTAATATTTTTTTCCCTATAAACTTGGGTTTGCCTGCCAGACAGTGGAATAAGTACTTAACTGAGCATGTGAGTATTTGCATGAACAAAGTTTTAGAGTAATTACTCATTAAATTAAATCTTCTCTTCATTGTTGAAAATGTATGATTTGTGTCAGTCAGTTATCACCATTGAGATTAGTCAGATTATCATATTTAACAGTATATTCCAAAGTGCTTGTGAATACAAACGCAACAACTCCAGTCAATTCATCACAAGTAGATTTACCAATGTTACAGTTCTTATTTATTATTTTCATTTGCAGTAAAAGTAAAGATATAAATAATAACATCCCTCATTGATTGTTGTCAAGGGTAGATATTTTATGGCACTGCTGGTGGGGACAAGAAAAACATCTCCAAGCACCAAATAAAGTCACTGAGGGTCTGAAAAAGATAGGCAGCTGACCAAACCACTGTGAGGCATATGAAGGGGGAGGACACAATCTTTCAAAACTTACAAATGCATTGGACTGGTAGTATAGAACAAGAGCTGTTAACTGTTTGTGTACTATATACATTGACTAGCTGACAGAAAATGGTGATTATGTTTAATTGTTTTGATCAAAATTATTACTAGTGACAATTCAGTAGTCGCTGGATATTGGGACATGTTTCTACCATTCCTACTAAATTCTACAACCTTAAATTTGATTAAAAACTCTTCAGTTTTTTGGCTGATTAGCAAAGAAAAATAAGTGAATTTGAAGCAAGTTTTTTCCACCTAGGGTACAGGGAAAGGTTGTCTTAAGACCACATAAATCATCCTTTTAACAAGGCGAAGACGTCATAAAACACCCTGTTCACAAATTTGAATGTCTTAAAAGGACAGAAAAAAGCGTGTTAACACGTCCATTTTGGGTGCTACTTAATCAGTTTCTGAGGGGAAACCCTACATAGGCCTACAAAATGCATGAAAAACAACCATTCCCCACTCAACCTACCTTGTATGAAATTAGGTTAAGAAGTACACTTGATTGAATTGGGCTTAAAAAATAATAAAGTCATTAACAAAGCTTGATATGGTTACTTATTGAGAAAAGATGTAGCTTGAACAAAATATCATACTTGTAATATTAATTAAACTAAATCAACTTTAATCTTTGTCCTTTCATGGCAGACTGTTAAATATGAACCACAGTCCTCCTGTTTAAAACAATATTTGTGTTTAGAAAGAAATTCTCATCAGCTGAGACAGGATGAAACACCTGTTGTTCACCTTCTGGATAGGAATGAGAATCTGTAGGGATTTTAGGTTACTAAACTATGTTTAAAATTGTTACATTATTTTTTAGAATAAACACTCAGTTTGCTGCACAAAGATGCTCCCACACTTTTACTTTCCCTTCATCTGCGTTTCTGCTCCTGTACAGCAGAGAGAGTAATAAAGACTTGCAGCGGCCCAAACATTCCTGTGTGGCTACTTTATATTGGGATTGCAGGATTATCATACAGGCCTAGCCCAATTCTTGATGTTATAATTGCAATTGTAATTTCGATTTAATAGAACTGCTAAATACTAAATATCTTAAATACACATTTTGTGTAGGCCTATTCTTTTACTAAACAAGGACATTAAAAATCACCTACTGGCTGTCCATTTTATTGAAATAATTTGATCAAGGGACAATAAAAACATATCCAGGGGGATATTTCTTAGAAATAAAGGGTCTGAAATGATCCATTATCCCTCCACTCGGACTGTACCTCTCTTAACTTTTGTTTAAAGAATAGAAGAACTCTAATTACTTAACACATTCACGATGAAATCTAATCTGCTGGCTGGGTGGGGACCACACTACGCACAACAGGGTGACATCAGCGTGCAGCACTCTGGAGACTATCCAGAGGTTCTCCAGATGCACAGGGGTTTCATTCAGGCTGCTGTTCTGATTCAGCGGAGGAGGGCGTCACATCTGAGGTTGGTGGCTGGACACACTGAGGATGCTACGCACAGCTGACTGACCTCATATGATCATTACGTGTCCCGAGTAAAGTTGATTTGTTCAGTCTGAAGACCCCTCCCCCTGTGTTGTGTAATATATGTACTGTGTACTACATGTTTATCCACTTAGGCCTATTGGATTCTATTTACTTAGAGGATGCTGCTCATTCTGGTGTTCATTTAAAGCAGGTGGGTTAATACACCAAGCTTGCAACTACCACTGCTAAGTAAATTTAGATAAACACATACACATAGTAGCTGTGATTTGAGGGTTTATACATAGATCCAACATGCGATCTATAATGAGGACAGATGTTGAACATCATGACTAGGGTCAAAATGTGAAATAATTTAAAATGTTGTTATTTTTGTAATGCTATTTATGTATTTTAAGTAGGTAATAAACATTTCTTCTTCTCACTGCTCATTTTCCACATGTTACCTTGTTACATATTACAGCCTATTTTGTGTAAAAATAATGAGTGAATGATGAAAAAATAGAGAGAAAACGGTGGTATTTTGACGGATCAGAATTTAAAACAGACCCCGCCTAGGGATCCTTATCTAATCAGTTTAAATTGTGCTTAAAAAGTTAGAATTGCTAGTAAGCCATTACCAAAAACCCTTTGCTACACAGGGACACTTTTGGGGGCCATGGGGATCTACTTCACACTGGTGGTAATCTAGGAGGGCCACATTTCATTCCCCAAGAGGCTCTATTAGTTCTTGTGCAATTGTTTCTTACATGCACAGAAGCCCATGTTAGTTACTCATATAAACATAAACTCATGTAATACAAATTTATTTTTCATATGAAAACAAATCATTTATATTCTAAATACATTTAAATGACTGTGTAGTTTGATTTAGTAATCCATTTATCTTGTGACAATAAAAAACAAATAGGCCTTACTGTACAATGACAGCAGAGCAGCGCGTGACATAACATAGACAATGAATGAGCTTTAGAACAATAACACGTCTCTCCATTAAACATAGTGAAAAAAACAATTACGGGTATGCCTTACAAGCATCCCTGACACAGCTGATGGTGACTCACAGCACAATGAGAAAAGGGAATGCGTTGAATGTTACAGTTGACGTCTGTGTTGGGTGATCCAGTGCACACATACTGTGTGCAGACTCAAGGAGGTTTTTGAAATCACAGGGCCCTCAAATTATGTAAACTATCTTTCCAGGAGCCCTTCAATCAGTCAAACATCATAGATGATTTGAGAAAATGGTGCCAGGAAGATCAAATAAAACAAACATTCCCTAATCTTTTCTCAGTTTAATTGGTCTCAGTTTTCACCAAACACATGTATTATTTCCAAGACGCTGTGCATTAGAGACCAGAGAATGTATGGGTGGACAGGGCACCTTGCAGCTGCATCGCTCAGAAGTCTGGGGAAATATGAAAGGCTTCAGATATCTCCGCAAGGAAATATAAAATGCAAAGGAGATGCCAAAAATAAAGGCAGCACAATCAGACCACTGTGAGGAGGCTCACGGGGAGTTCATTTGGCTGCACAGTATAGTAACATCTGTGAAATGAAGTCCTCTTAAATAAGAGAAGACTCATGAAGCTAAGGCTGGAGTGGGGCAACAAATGTGTCTTTGTATTCTAATTTAAGGGCCAGAGATTTCAGTGATCCAAAGTACATGGAGCAGAGGTCCCCTGAACCTTCAGAACAACATCGCCCTCTAATGTATGTAAAGTGTATTACCCTTTCTGGTTCAGACGTATTTATGATGCACACGAGACAAGTTTCTCTAATCATTTCAGCTTAACTCCACAAACTTTTTCCAAGGGAGACAAATCATAATTATGCATTTAGAGAAATCACCCCTGAAGACAAGGCGTCTCTATTCTGCACAATAACGTAAATTAGTGGCCAGAATATTTATTTACATCTTTTGTTACATGAGACGGTTTCCACTGCTCAAACCACCATCCAGGTTAGGAGCGGCCATTTCAATACGCAGTCAGCTGTCTGGCCTTTAACCCCAGCCTCTTAATGGCTGCATGTTTGTTTACCCCAAACTATTTGTCCTGCATTGCAAAAAAGCATAACTGAAATATTAATTTTAAGGTCCAAAAAAGGGAAGGTAATTCAGAATTCAATAGGCTGAGTATCAAACTATATTTATTGTATACAGTATTGGGACAACAAATAATGTACAAATAAAAAAAATGGATTTCTGCCTTGTCACCTGGCAAATTTAACTTGTTAATTTTTAAAATGAAGGTGGACATTCTCATAAAACAAGATTTCTACCAACACACAAGTCAAAACAAACTAAGTGATAATAATGTCGGATAGATTAGGACAAATGTATTGAAATTGCCAAAACAGCATCGACTCAATATTTACTTATACAATGACTGAAATATATACCATTAGATGAGACACCTAATTTCTGGACTGGTAAAGTTGAATTGTTTTTATTCTAAAGTCCTGAAAAGGTAGGAAAGAGACCAATTAAACATGAAGAAAACCTCCAGCTGTGTCACAACACCACTGTTACAGTCACAGTAACCCTTTATATCTACATTTTATATATATATATATACCAAATCCTTTTATAAAAGAGAATTATTCCTTCAGCTTTTTGGTCCAGAAACATTACTGCACTTTTAGTTAAATCTGCTTTGAGGGTGTCAGTATTGAGGTAAACCATCCCTGTGGATCTTTCTTTGCACAAGTATTTATTAGCAAATTTTGAAGGTAAAATCAGCATAGATACATCAAATGATTTTGAGTGATCTTTAAAAAAAAAAGAACCAAAAAAAAAAACCTACCAAAGTTTTATACATTAATATGTCAGAACGTCTATCCCCATCTATGGAGAGAAACCACGGGCTCCCATCCAGCAGTTTTCCTCCACAGCAATCCTATCAAGTACATGAATTAAAAATAGTGGGAGCCCATCCTGAATTTGAATGCTTACAACAATTTGGAAAACGTAAACAAACAAAAAAAAGAAAAAAAGAGAGGGGGGGTTGGGGGGTTTGGCATGTACTTCAGCTTATGGTTTATGAGACATGCAAGAGAATCTCAATATCGAAAGAACACAATGGGTTTTTCATTAGGAGCCATATCTGATCTGAGACTTGTCCCTGCCTTGGACAATTTCAAATCTACCATTTATGTGGATAAAACATGTTTTTAAAAAAGTACCCTGCATCTCAACATTTGGATTTGGCCCCAAATGAAAAACCTCTGCTACTTTCTTTTATGTTATGAACAGCCTGACATTTAGCCAAGCACAGTGGAGGGTGGGGGATAAAAGATAAACAGAAATAAACCGAGGACAACATGAAAATAATGGTGTGGATGTTCTTCTATGAGTAGAATCCACATCCCACTTAAGAAAAGACTCCTCCTGTCTGTTGTTGAAATACATCAATAGTGTCCTCATCCTCCATCTCCAGCTGTAATGAAAGAAATTACACATTAGTATTTGTTCTACAGCAAATGCATTATATTTATTGTCATGGAAGTAGAGTCGGGTATCAAACCCTCAGTGCTTTTTATGATCAGCAGAAATATGTGCATTTAAAAGTTCCAGAAGCTGACATTAAAAGTTTGGTTAGATTCTCTGCTTCACCTGCTCGAGTTCACTTTTAGACATGAGTGTTCAGGTAACTTTTTAGCTGCTTATGTTTTCACAACATTCAACCCTTGGACCAGTTCTACATTTAACAACTATTTTCACATTGATCCAGTTAAGATGACACACATCCAGCAACAAAGATGCTGCATTTACCAGTGTTTTCTTGCTTGGAATTACTTGCTGGAAATGTTTCTCAAACACATACTGAGTGGAAGGGGGCTTGAAACTTGACTTTAGGTCACAGTGAATTGATGGGTTGAGGCTATTTCTAGATTTATTATTATTATACGTACTTGTTACAATATTACTTCCTTTGTGCAACTAAAATGCTTGAGCAATTTAAAATGATCACTGCAATTGAGTCAAGAGATGAGGGCATGTTAACCATGTTAAGCAGCAAGAAATTGACCATCACTTTAATGTCAAAAGTCTAAAAACAATAGGAGACATGGGAGAATTCATTCGTAATTACTAAGGATTTGTATCCATTTAGTGATTGAGCACATTAAGAAGTGCTACCAATAAAATACTACTAAGTAAATGTATTCCTGTAGTCAACAATAAAGATGTGTTATAAACATATGAGCGGACTCAGGTGAATTTGATTTATCTGAACCCAGCTTGTAATGCCACTTCAAAACACAAAAGGTGCGTGGACAGCAATTTATGACTATATAAAAATAATTGAATTACTTAATGTTTACAAAGAAATGAAAAACACATTGAAACTAATGCAACATGATGATACAGCTTCTGTCACACAACACCTTACTTCATCTGTATGGTTTTCAAGAGCACACACAAAATCTGATAGTTTCTTCTCAAATTTTCATAAGCTGCAAAATAACTGTAGTACTAACTACATCTTCACTGTCTCCATTACTGATGATGGAAGTATGTTTACTAAAGAAATAAATACTTATGCTCTGACAGATATTTATGTATTTGTGCTTCAGAATAAAAATTATGGACCTCAAAAAAAAAAAAAAAAAGAAATCTGTGAAAACGATCCACGTCCATGACTAGACTACTTGGGCTTTTAGTACAGCTCTTCATATTTTGGGTCCAGCTTTCACCAACCTGTGCAGGTGTGTCCGTTTCATTAATTGGCTGCCCATCGAATCTAAACCTTATCTGACGACTTGACAAGCCCTGTAAAAGACAGAACAGCATTTTTGTGAGATCCTGCATCCAGTTAGCGATCAACAAAACAATATAAACAACAGTTAGCTAATATGACAATTGTATTACGTCAGCTCAGAAGTCTGCTACCACAGGGGATTCAAACTTTACGTTTCAGTCTTACCTGTCTTTCACAGTATGCCTTCATTAGTTTGCTGAGCGGAGTATGCCTTTTGATTTTGAACTGTACGACCGACCCATCCTGACCAGCTACCTTGAGGTTAATGTGGTCATTTTCTGTCTTCACTCCTTCCTGCAACAAAATCTTTCATCAGCAGCAGCAACATACAAGTGTTACAGATCACCATGTGGTCATATTAAGTGGTGGTGAATGTGTCGATGGCTGCTTGCAGTGATGACAGAAGAGGACGAATTGCAATCTTCCTGAATGCCATTTTTCCTAATTTTATTACATTTCCAATACACTGCCATCTGGTCCATTTTTGTCTTTGTTGGGTAACATTGTGTGAGTGAAATGGTGCTGCAGGCAGGATTCACAAGCTGCACTTTGAATAAATATATATTTTTAAAAAAAGATAAGCAGCATTTGGGAGTCATGGCATTCCTGTCAACAGAAAAAAAGTGTAATGTATCCAAACATTTACTCGCTTTACCACTGTGAATGCAGACTCCCCTCAGATTAACTTGTAACACCATGTGCAGTACCTTTTAGTCAATCAACATTTAATCAGAGTTAAATTAAATTCACAGGAAAGAATAGCCTTACCATAACAACATGAAGTTAAACAGGACATGAAAAGGCCCTGCATGCATATAGCCAACCCTTTCATTTGTACTAGGCTGTAAAAACTGTGTTCATGTGGAATAAATTGGTCTGTAAATGGGAATGAATGGGATAATGGGAATGAATTCACGGATTTGATGTTTGGGCATATTTGCCAATTAATTCAATGTGCACATAACTGCAAGTTTCACAAGTCAAGCGACAGTAGGGCGTAAGTTACACATTAGGAGGCCAAGCAACACTCAGCCTGCGAGTTACAGCTGCTCCACAAAGGAGTTGAAGAAAGTAACTTAGACTATTGTTTGCACACATTGCTTACTCCAAAATGCTTTTTATCCTTTTTAAAAACATATAACGTTATTCAGAGTGCAGCGGTGAATCCTGCTGACGACCCCATTTCACTCACGTAACGATACACTGCTAAAAAAAACCCCAGAATAAATGGGAATATATTGGAAATGTAATGAAATTGGGACAAAAGCATCCAGGAAACCAGCAACGCTTCCTCTTCCTGTTTTCAACCAACGCTGTTACTACAAGCAACCACCGACACATTCGAGCGATCGCCATCAATTAATCTCACTAACTGTTACCGGTGTCCGGTGGTATAACGTTAATCTGAAGTTACAACATTAAACTTGAATAAAAATACAATTTAAGTGAGCTAACGTGACATTTACAAGCCAAGTGTGTTCCTAAAGGCAGGCACACAATGCTAGTTAACATTACTCCATTTGGTTCTTCCTGGGGTTAGCATAGCAAGCTAGTGTTCAAACTGGCGCAGAAAGCCACAATGGCGCAAATGAAGGGAAAACACTAATCATTCATTTCGCAGGCAACCCCGATACCGACGTTAGCAAACATGGCTTGATATAACGATAAACAAATGAGTAACGTTAGCGGTAGCTGGTGTTTATAGTTGCGTGACACTGCAAACACACAAAAAACTGCGCCTAAAGCCAAAAGATCCGCAATTTGGTCAACCTTTGTTTTCTTCGTCGACCCGCTCAAATGCGGTATCTGTAGCCTGGGAGCAGGGCTAGCTTAGCAGAATGTGCTAACTTGGAGCTGGCATTATTAGCACCTAAAGGCAAACATGAACAAGATGTTCCCCAGAAGAAACACAGTACTGACCTTTGGCTTCTCTTCGGACATTGTGCTATTCTCCCAGAGATTTATTAGTTACGTGGAAACGGATTGTTAATGGTGAAGCGGGTTATCAGTTCCTCCTGCTCTATCGTTCGGACCAGGAGCGCGCACTGAAATTTAAAATGTAATTCGACCAAAATGGTCACGTGCTCCACTGTTCTTCGGGGCCGCGGATACAGGAGCGCGCAAGCTAATTTGCGCATTCCCGCGACATAGGTAGAACAAAAGTGCCCTTCTGTAAAACAACTTTAGGCCACGTGCACTCATAAGCATTAAGCTTAAGATCCAAATAGTTAACTAATTTAACTTAACCTTATTGGAAATCCGGAAACACCACATAACAGATATACACATAACAGAAATACTATGACAATTTTTTTTCTTTCTTTTTTTGCAGACTAATATAGGATTATGTCAGTATTCCACTTATTTAAATAAAGATGATCTCAGGATAAACATTTATTCACAGGGTGAAATCTAAAGCATCTGTCTAAAAGTCATGTCAAGTATTTTGAAATAAGGCTAATTTAATTTAGAATTTTACATTTTCCCTCACTGGGTTATAGACTTAATGGATTCTGTAGACATACCCCCAAATTGAACAATTGGATGAAGATTCATAGTTATATTGTGATCTCACTGGTTTGCAGTTTGTATCTTCAGAAGACTGTATCTATTATCTGTTTTGCTGTAATCATTGAAGGGCTGTGCCCAGATAGCAATAATAACAAAACAGCAAATTATTTTCAGGAACGGAAATCTTTCAGGAGAGATTTAGGAAAGACTGCTGCATATTTACATTTACAAGTTGCACGCCTCTGGAGCAACTAGGGGTTAAATGTCTTGCTCAGGGACACATTGGTAGATGGGTCACAGTGGGGCATTGAACCCAGGTCTCTCACACCAAAGGCAGGCGTCTTACCCATTGCGCCATCACCACCCCTATATATAATAGAATAGAAATATAGTATGTATGAATAGGGCAGAAGATTTCTTTCTTTCGCAAATGGGGCGCCTGAATATATTATCTGCATATGTGAAAGGGTGAGGTGGAGGCACATTGACACTGATTTCCATGTTGGATTTATGGTTCCATACTTTGTATCAGTTCTGAATCATTTTTTTTGTTTTTTTTTGTTTTTTAAAAAAAAAATTTGGATGACCCCTCTTATTTCTGTATTTGGGTGGGATGGGGGTGAGAAATTGGCGAATTTGTAAATTGATTTAAAACTTATGTCACAAAAAAATCACATTACTTTAATTTCGATAGAAATAAGTTACAGCTGCACAAAAATCAAATGCACCACGTGTAAGTTCAAGAACACACGTTTCTTTTACACAAGAAAGTTCTGAAACAAACTCTTATATTTATCAACGTTTAAAATAGCAAAAACCATGTACAATGTGTTACATGTCATAAATGAACTTTTTATGTAAAAATAAATGGTTTTGCTTAAGACATGAATGCTGATCAGTTAAATAGTGTATATCACAAATCTTCTATGAAAATGAAACTGCTGGTTATTAAAGACGCACCACAGGCTCTGAGGTGTTCTGCAGTTGTAGAATTCTTAATAATATTTTTGTGCAAAATAAAACAATAATGTTTGCATATTATCGTGCACAATATGTTTGATTTGCCCTCATAGTTTCCTGTGTGGACTGAAGTTAACTGAAAAGATTTCCACATAACCATCAACATCCACATAAAGGTATAAGAAATATTAATCTAGAATAATAGCAGAGAGCCATGTATAAAAAATGAATTATTAGATGAAGAGGCCGTTTTGAAATATAACGCATCAGTCAAAATTACTTCAGGCCATCTTGGTGACATTTTCCTGCAAACACTATCTCGCTGAAATCAAACCTGATAATCACAGTTTATCCTAAGTATGTATCTCAATGTCACTGGCATCATGATCAGTGATCCCTTAAGATCCCTTAAGATTTTTTCAAAGGAATCATCGCTGAGATTCTTCTTAATGATCATTCATACGGGCGTATGGATTATCCTTTGCCAGACCTGAAAAGGAAAATGGAGACACTGACTAATTTCAAAAATCCTTGTCTTCCAAAAAACACTGTTGGCAAATTTTGGGAATTAACTTACCGGTATTGTGCATCATTTATGCGCATTGCAGTTTGTATCCAGTAGATGGCACAACTGAATCTAATATGTTGTTTTTGATTTGCTTTTTTCACTTGGTTGTTAAAGACTTTTTACATTGTTCCCTTTGTTTGATCTTTCTTTTATTCCCAAAACCTGTTATTATTCACTGTTAAAAATATTTTCGCTATGCATGTATACATAGCTCAGTGAAAACAATCATCTTTGATATTCCAGAATAACATTTATTAACCCACTGAAACTCACACACAAACAAGAAACTCACCATATTTCTGCCTGATTTCATCATGCCTCAGCTGCATTTCTGTTCTCCTGTTGGGGATGAAACAAAGACAAATTGTTAGACAACAGAGAACACTGGCAGCACGCGCGCCTACAGCGTTTGAATCCTGGCTCGAGGATTAACACAAAGTACCACTGCCAATTTTAAATTTTAAATAACTTTTCAAAAAGCAATAGAAAACTCATCCTTTGGCAAGTACAAATATGAACATGTTTTAAATTGATTATGTAGAACAAACCATAAACATTACAATCTTGATAATCCATGAAATAACATGAAAATATTGAACACTGATTAAACTTCACTGTAGTGAATGGTGGTGGTGATCAATGGTGTCTGTTTTACTGAGTGACAGAAACTTATAAGCCTTTGTTATTTTGTATCTGAATCTAAAGTAGTTAGATTGGTTCTTGTCAGACGCCTCCTCAGTAGCCATTTACTTTGCTTTCTGACGGCTCTTCCTCGCACGGGTTTGCCGCTCCACTTTTGCGTCTTCTCTCTTAGTTCTGGAATATAAGAATGTGTAGTTATATTAATAGTCATCATAGTTATGCTTTTCTAAATAAAAGCTTACATTGAAATATAAATGACACTCAAACTGATGCTCTGATGTGCTTTGCTTTTAGCCTTATACAGAACCAGTTAAAAGTCAGTTAATCAGTCCAATAATCTGATCAAATGTATCAGTCTCTTCATCCAACACTTAAGTTAACTTGTTTTTAGAAACTTGAGTATGTCTTCATAGAAAGAGCACTGCTATTTTCAGAGCTACGCTGTAGTAAGACATTCTGGCAGGCTTTTGGAGACGGCGGTATCAGCCTAGCCTTGCAGAAAAACAACCCATTGTGTTCCCCCCCGTCCTCCTCCTCTCACGTTGAACCAGATTTCCCCGCCAACAGTTCATGTATCTTCATGCTTACCCAACTCTTTCACACTTGCAGCAGCAGAGGCAGCAAATAAGAATGGCAATGATGATGACGCCAGCCAGCACTGACATGGTGATGATCAAAATCTGGAAGTTTACTGGACATCAAAAGGTAGACACACAGAGAAAAGGAAACACTGAAATTCACGAGCCATCCATCGAATCCTATTAAAGAAATACTACTAGGGTTGCTCCTTTTAGACTTAAGTTAAATATTTGATGTTTTTAGCCTAAAGTATTTTATTAAAAGTGAAGTGGGGAATTTTAATTTATGGTCCTTCTGTGGTAGAAAAAGTACCATAATTAGTCACAGAGTCATTTTGTAAGTCAAATAATTAGTAAGAGGTATCTTATCAGAAATATTTCACCCCTTAGAGACTGCCCTCCACACACATCCCAAATATCAATCCCCAAAAACAAAAATACTTGCACGTTATACGCAGATTTGACATGGATTGTTAATCAGTCTCACCCCAGCACACTCCCCATCGTGCATCGTTCAGTGGACACACACTGCTGGGGGGCAGGATGTTCCTCACTGGGTAGTCCAGGCATTGTTTGGTTGGTGTGCACCACAAGCACTGCAACAAATACAGCAACAGACACTTTGTTTAGCATCTTCTCTTTGGTATTTATAGAACCACATCAACAACCAAAACTAAAGACAGTTGTAGTATTTGTATTTGGCTGAAGTGTATGTGACTTACTGTTACATTCTGCAGACATTCAGCACAACTGGTGTTGGATCTCAAGGCACATGGAGCTGAAACGGAGATAAGTTTCAGTTAGTTGTACAGTAGGTTGGAGAGCATAGGGGCCCAGCTTTTACCATGTAGATTCAATCAGTTGTAACTGAGCTTAAAAGAAAGGGAGCAAAAACAATAAAATCTCCTAGAGGTTTAATTTTCTGCCGAAAGTGAAAAATAATTAGCAGTAGCCCTTATGATTCAGAGTGACTTTGATACAAGACAAACAAGTCTGAAGTTTGCTTTCTGTAGGACACAACAAATGCCCATAAATAGGCGATTTATGATGATTATCTTTGCTCCTATAAATAGAGAAAATCCATTTTGCTGCCGTCATGTGACAGTCTCCTGACTCTGGACAACAGAAAGCACAACAGCTAAAGCTAAAAAAAATACATATATATAGCCTAAACTTACCCGGAGCTGGAGAAGGAGTAGGTGTCTGCGCATCTGTGGTTGTAATAACAATACCGTAGAAAACCAAGACAAAACCAAAGGCTGAAGCTCTGCAAACTCCGGACATCGTGAGACGAGGGGAGGCCATCGACTGGCTCAAACTAACAGTTTCGAGTCAAACTGAAGGGTGGACCCCTGGGTGACGTCACGAACTCCTGACGACCGTGTCATGAAACAGCTGCAGAGTGGAGCATCGTCTTCAGTAACGCCAGGAAATGTTCAACATAATGCAGAAGATAAATGTGTCCGTTTCCCTGTGCTGTACTTCACATTTACTAATGCTTTTATATCGGTTAATAACAAGTTTTGGGTTGCTGGGTTGTGGAAAATTTCTCTGGTTCTTTATTCTCCCTCACCATGGGGTATAGGCTTTTAAACGTGCTCTTTAATACAGGAATACCACTACTAAGAGACTATTGAGTATTTCATATCTGAAAAAAACTAAATTAATTGGTTATTATAATTAGTTATAATTATTAACTTATTCACAACTATAAGTATACTGTTACAGATGAATTGATGTAAAAAAAAAAAAAAAAAAAAACTTTGCTAATGGCTTTGCAGTTTGTTATTTAAGCTAAATAACTTTTTGCTGACAGCTAATTAGAAATAGAGAAACCTGACCTTTTATTATAGACTTTATTAACATTTGTGAAAGCAGAATTGATAGCTGGTTGTAAAGTTAAAACTGCTACAATTTATAACTGATCTGATTTGCAAACTGAAAGTTTTATGGAAGTCATTTTCATCTTCAATATGTTCCACACATTAAGCAAAATGATCTTAGTTCACAATAAATAATAATAGTAATAAAAAAGATAAAAAGGAGCCACAATATTTAACATGTTCAAATTTCATGTAGAATCCTAAAGGAAAAATATCTTACTCGACTTTAACAGAGTCGAGTATCTGTAATGTAACCATATATCAGTTCAGTTCCCCAGACTGGTCCTCCATGAGGATTATCTCTTTACAGCACTTTCTGATGAAGTGCTTTGAGAAAATGGTTCTACAGCACATAAAGAACAACATCTCAGTCAGCCTAAACCCTCACCAATTTGCTTTCAGAACCAACAGATCCACAGAGGATGCAATCTCCACTGCCCTCCACTCAGCCATGAGAAAAACAACACCTAGGGGAGAGCGGCGTGAGTTGAGCCAGTTTTTACTTGATGTGTCTTAAAAGTGAGGACATGACAGTAAGGTTTCCAACTAAAATACGTACATATAATTTAGGATGTAGTTCATCCCTATGAATAATCAATTTGGACCTAAAATAAACTGTTTTTAAAATATGGCTTTCCATAAAAAAGTGGACTCTTAGGGGTCAGGGACATCAATGTCCTTTCATCATGCAAACTCAAATGCCAGTTCCCAACATTTAATTGCATTTGGTTGTGAAACCTTGCAGCTATGTCTCCCAGTTTTTTCATTTCAATATATTGCTTTAAAGCCATCGTGTTTATCGTCTTCCCACTTTGTCATCTCCCACTACTCTGTCCAAATCTACAAGAGGAATTGAAGCCTGTCTGCCTTCCATCTATAGAAGCATGTCATGATGGTTTCTGGTCTAAAGTGCAAAATGTCACATCAATTTGGTGATGCGCAAGAATGCAATGTAAAATTACAGTAAAATATCTGGATCAACATCCCCCAGGTCTTTTTAACAAAATTGTGTCATCCAGCACCAGTAATGTCATGCTAACAGTATAGCCTCATATGGTAACGTCCTAAACCACTAACACATGCGTAAGATTTTGTCAAAATGTAATTATTCAGATACAACAATCAGGACCAAAAAACACTTCGAATTTTGAATGGCAAAAAAAGTTTTTTTTAATCTTAAATGTGTTTATCACTTATTCCATGCTGGTGAAGAAAGCTCAAAAACGCCTGTATTTCTTGAGGAAGCTTAAGAAGGCCAAATTCCTGTGCCAAGTTCTTGTCAGTTTTTACAGACAAATAGAAAGCATCCTGACTGGAAACATCACAAACTGGCATGGGAGGTGCACAGCACAGGACCGGAGGGCTCTGCAGCAGGTGATTAAAACTGCTCAGAAGATCATTGGTATCCATCTCCTGAACATCAGTGATATCAGTGAGGTGAGATGCCTACGCAGAGCCCAAAGGATGCTAAAGGACAGTACCCACCCAGTCAAAGCCTGTTCACCCTGCTGCCTTCTGAGAAGAGATATAGACGTTTCTGCTGCCGCACCACCAGACAGCAGAGCAGCTTTTTCCCCCAAGCTATCAGACTCTTAAACTCTAATTCATCCTCAGCACTACTCCATTGATCATTGAATATTGTTTATTTCTGCTTCCCTTTTTATTAATTGCTTCTGTATTAATGTATATTGTCTGCTATGTTGCAGAAGGGAGTTACAAAGCTCGATTTAATTATAGAATATTTTATATTGTGACAATAAATGTATCTACCAACTACCTACAAAACCAACAGCAGTTGAGGAATATCAGAAAAACCTAAAACCCTTCCGCTAACAGAATAATACATCAAGTAGATTTGTCTTCATAGGCTGTGCCATAATATCCTCAAAGACCCTCACTTACTTATGTTTAAAGGCCCTGCTCATCCATATGGGTGTTCTCAATTACTTTGGCTGATTAGACCTCTGCTTAAGTCTAATGATGCATTCATTTCATATTGTCCATTACAAGCAGCCCATTGGGAAAAAGGCTAACTGCAGCTGTAACATGTTACTTAGCCTCCAGGGCTGAGAAATATGTCAGCTACAATATCTCTCACCTGGCAAAAAGGGACTACAGAAGTACCAATGGACTACTGCAAAGCCACAATCGTGACACAATAATGCATGCTGTAGGTGTATAGTCAGCTGTGGCACTGTAGCAGCTGTAGCACAACTAAGCAATGAATTCTTTCATTGTCATCACAAAAATAAGGTCTTAGCACACATGGGCACTTACTCAAAATCCCAGCTTTGGTGTTTCAACTAATATCTGTCTCATAATGACGTATTTTTGCAGCAACATATAAATGGAGATTGAGATCCACAGGGTTGCCAGACACATTTAATGTACATACCATTTTGTCATCTGCAAGACCAACAGAACATCAGACAATAATAACAAATACAATACAGCTTTTTGAAATACAATAATTTATTAAAGCATCTTTAAATTCTTATAAAACATTTTCTGATTTTTCTTATTCAAAACAATCAGAAATCTCAGAAATACAGTCATCGTCAATGGCAAGATCAGTCTCTGGTGTGGCCGCCGGCAGCTGACCAGATCGCCTAAGTGAGTACGATTGGAGAGCAATGGAAGACAGTGATGCAATGTGAGGTAAATACTAAGCTCATTATGTTTGGATCAACTGTTATCACGAACTATACTGTACGTCGCCTGGCATAGGCTTCAATCCTCTAAAGTGGCGGGGAGAACTTATCCTCAGGTTAGCAAGGTAATAGAAAGAATTGAGAGTGGGTGTTTAGGGCACTACAATTAGGGTATTTTATGTCAACAAAAGCTCAGGGCACAAAATGGAGAAAATCAATATTAAGTTATGAACATCTTGTCTATTTCCGAGTCTTAACTGCTGTGTCCCTGAATGCACAAATAATAGTAAAACAAAAGTACTAGCCAACTGCATCAATGCATTTCCAGCACACTGTTCACCTCGCTCATTCTGCTTATTTTCTCAATCCATTGACACTTCAATAAATAAATAGCCCATTCTCACAAGGTCTTCGACATCACTGAAAAAACACAGTCAAACAATCTTCAGACACAGACGTACTGAACAAGCGACATCCTGCTTGCTTCTAAAAACAAATCCTTGAGCATCGTTTACAGCTTCAAAAAGTTAGACACACCATCAAGTCAGTACACAATAAAACAGCTCAACACAAAGTACTTATTCTATGACAGAACCGCAAATTGTTCGAATGATTTTAGTAACCGGTGCCTTTTGAAAAAATACTCGACTGCAGTGGTTATTAACATTGCATCTCCCCTGATGCAGTGGTTATTCATGTTGGATTCCTTTTGTTTGCTGCAATTATTTAATTATTTATCATTATTATTGCTTATAATTCTTTTTTAAGATAGGGACATGTTTTGCGGCACAAGCTCCAGTGGAAGCCTCAACTAACACACACAAATCCTAAACACCTCAAAGTTTATTCTACATTCATGAAAGGCCACATCTGCACTCAATCTATTAGTCCAGAATAGTGAAACTAAAAACTTAAATAAGGCAAGATGAGGGAGATAATATCCCTGGGACAGTTATATTACACATTAACCTGAGGGAATCTCCATTCGGGAGAACATTCTTTGCAATGGGGTGCAATTGCTGTAGAAAAAACGCTGTTTGCCACTGCAACATTCTTTAACCTACACTTAAAATGTACACTGTTGGAAATGAATGTCTGCTATGAATTGTTTTTGGTGGAAAAAGTCTAGTTTTCCTGGATATTAAAAAAATCCAGATACCTGAAGTCAATTTCGATTAGGAAGTGAGAAATGACCAGTGTAGCTAATGAGAGTAACATGTTTGGAGACTGTATGGATGGAAGCAACACTCGGGACGACTGTAAAGCTTAAAAGGGTGCAGATGAATGAATGTTTGAATGTTCCCACTTTTGCCGTAAGCGGTAAAAACACAAAACATTTTTGCGTCTCTAAAGACAGGAATCTTTCTGGACAGGCAAAAGCTCTGAAAAACCATCTCTGCATCATCTGTCCATGCTTTTATGTTGTCCGTCAGGTGTACAGTAGCTGAGTACATTGGGTGTCCTGTCAAGTCTTTCACCTAATCCAGCTGGTTCCATAACTGGACACAGACTTCACACTACAGCGCTTCTTCACGATCATGTTTATGTAGGCCTTCATGATCTTTGTGATCTCTCCAACCTGCCAATGTACAGACGAAACCCACAGTCACACAAGAGAAGACACGAGAGGCAAAGATATACAGATGTGTATAACATTCTGTGAGGTATATCAAGAGACTTATATTCTGAAATCCGGTTTGCTCTAACAAACATGCATCTAAATCTAGAGAAAATATAATGTACCTGTGGTGTTTCAAAGAACATTTCTCTCTCATCCACAGTGATCTTGTAGGTGCAGGGCTGCGGAGCGCCAAAAAAAATTATGTGCTCATATGGGAAGGTCTCCAGAGGCTTTGGCTCTCCTCTCTTGTAGACAGACACATTTTCAGCACTCACGCTCAACCAGAGATCATGAGGGAAGCCGCCTTCTTTGCACTATATAAGACACAAACACAGGAACTCATAAACATCTTCCTATAGGTGCAGCGGGATGGCAACTAGGGATCCACTGATCTGATGTATCCTGAGCGATAAAGTCAGATCAGTGCATCTTTACAGGCAAAATAAAAAACCTGATCGATCAAAGACCCAGTAAACCTACCTCGACGTCAAACAGTGTGGATCCATATCCAGGCCACTCCTTGATGATGGTCATGTATTTGAGCATGGCCTGATGCTGGTCCAGACCAGTGAGACGGGACCACTTCTCTACGATGCTCGCTCTGGTGGCAGACATCTCCTCCTTTATCCACATCTCCAACATCTGCTCCTCCTCCATGCGCTGCTTCTTCATCGAGCCGGTCTTTAACCCCCGCC
This sequence comes from Lepomis gibbosus, assembly GCA_029875015.1. NCBI lineage: Eukaryota > Metazoa > Chordata > Actinopteri > Centrarchiformes > Centrarchidae > Lepomis > Lepomis gibbosus. The sequence continues at coordinate 13,761 of JAPMOB010211334.1, read as the reverse complement.
GCAGGGTCCCGTCCAGGAAGCTAGTCCTTCGACGCTCCAGAGTTTGTCCCGAACCCGAGGCTCCACCCACCTTGGTAAACTGGAGGATGCGACTGCGCAGGCGGCCCACGGGGTAGACATTTTCCAGGCTCCAGGTCACCCGTGCTTTGTCTCCATACAGAAACTGCAGGCGTAGAGCGGCCAGATGCTGCAGGGTCTCTTCTCGGGAAGGGAAGTGGCCCCGGGTCAAACTCTCATGGGCCTGAAGGAACAGCAAAATAGTGCACTGTTAGCACTAGCTGCAACTTGTGATTTAAAAGACTCCCGAATAAAGTGGAACATAAGAAGTACCTGCTCAAACATGAATGCAAACTCCACTCCTTCTTTAGGCATGCTCTCCACATCCAGGAAGCAGTAGAGTTTAAAATAGAGTTTCCATTGGCCGTCATCCTCACCTTCCTCACTGCCAGCCAGTCTGGTGGGAAAGCCACAAGTGTGTCACTTACATATCTATATTTTGGTCCTTTTGTGTTATGTCCTATGTAACAGGACCTTGCTTTAATAATTGGAACAAAAAGTAACCCGTCATCCCGTCATGGATAACATACCTTTCAAATTTGGCCAAAACATCAGCCACAAGAACCCTGCTTTCCACAGCCCGGTCAATAGTGTTGTTGTGTTCAAAGAGTGCAAACATGTTCCTGCTGTCCTCCATGGCAAGACCTCTGATAAGCTTCTCCACCACCTGGATAAAGCCATGAAAGAAGACAAAATATCTGTATTTGTGCAAATAAAAAGTAACAACACTGATATCTTGGATAGGGAAATTTCTGATTTCCTGAGTAGCAATGACTACAGCTCGCTCACCTCTCCAGCGGTGGTGTGTGAGTTGATGGAGATCTTGCAGGAGCCTCCTCCGTGGCAGTAGACCGTGGTGGTCATTTCCTGTCTGGTAAGCAGCGCCATGATTTCCTCCTGAGAGGGAACAAACTCTCTGGCCTTGGTTTTCTTCAGGGACTCGCCGATGAAATGGGCAAACATTTCAATTTCTGTGCTGGGAAACAGCTCCTTAATCCTGAAAAACACCCAAAGACACAAAGACGGTGAACTAGAAGTTTCAATCAATTCTAATCTTCGACTGTTACAGGGCGATGAATGCACGTATCCAAAAATAGACCTGCACCTTTTGAGGTGAAACTTGAGGTAGCGCAGGATGCCACGGCTGGGAAGGAAGGTGCAGCTCATGCAGGTCAGAAGATGCCAGTGGGCACGATTGGCAGGACTATTGGGGTGCGGGACATGATTTGTTTGTTTGATCAGCTGACAGTAGACCTCATCTCTTAATGGCCTCAAGTCTTGACAGGTCTGCAGGATTCCCTGGATGATTGGCACGGGGTCTGACACTGCCTCCATCTCCTGCAGTGAGTTGAAAATCTTCACAGCCTCATCCTGCAGACTCGTATAACCCTTTTCCTTTTGCACTGGGAGAGATAGACAGAGAGGGGATTTTAATCCCAGCCCAACCAGTACAATTATTTTTCAAACTAGTTTCATTACTTTGTGCCTGTCCGAAATGGTAATTAATCAGATTACATTAGAGCATTATTTGAGTGATTTTTAACAATGACAGAAGTGCCAGTGTGTGGGAGGCTTTCAGTTTGAAGTTGTAGTCTTTTTCTATGCACACAATGCTGTAGAAGTGGATCACACTAGAAACCATGTTCTCTAATATTTCATGAAAATAATGAGGCCTGTAGTGTTTTTCTCTAGCCAGTGTAGCTTTTATGTTATAGAACTTATCTTACACCTTTTTATGAAGGGAAATAAGAATTACCTAAACAGATAAATGCATGTATTAAAAAAAAGATCTGGGTACTTGTAATTTGTTACACCAAACAATGAAAATAGTGTCTCATATCTCATTTTGCAAACAGTAGATGCAGACCAGAAAACTCACAGTGGACGCTAACATCTCCATAGGGCAGAGGTAAAAGAGGGGAGTGCAAAGGATGCTGGGTATATCTCAGGATGGGGTTCCTCCAGTATGTCTGCTCTACAGCCTCCACATTCAAACTGCTCTCCTGGACAGACAGAAAATCGGATCAGTGATCTTAAAGTAAAGTGGTAATGAATTACTTTACAACAAAGTAGAGCATTTTTAATAGGCAGAAGTTTGTTAGGTGAGTTCATCAAGTCAGTTTAGGAAAAATAACAGAATAGCAATATCAGAGATAAAAATTTGACTGCAGTGAAGCTTAGAAACAGTTTTATGTGAGGAAAAGAGGTTAACAAAAGTTTTTAGAAGCAAGCAAAGCCAAGACTCAAAGAAGATCACAGCACACACTTTGTGAGTACCTCACTTTACTACAGTGTGTGTCCCTGCCAAAGGTTTGCATGACTGAAAAGAATTGAGTTAAAATATTGTCAATGCCCATATGTTAATAAAATGCCATGCAGTATTATTTGTGAAATTATTAGCACAATTAGTTAAACACAGCTAGCATAAAAACTCATAGGCAGGCATTGCACACAGACTAGCAGCTGTTAGCATGACATTAGCAACCGAACCAGAATAAAGGCAGAAACAGTCAAGTGAATCCTTTCATACCTTGATGTCCCTGATGAGTTGTTGTGTTGGCGTTTCGATGGGAACTTTGCTGTCTATTGCTCCCTGTATGGCATTTGCCCACCGCATAGCTTCATTCAGCATTTTGGTGTAAAGACGGTACGAGTGTTTACGTCCATGGATGATTATATTCCAGTAACCTGGGTAAGCAAGGCAGAAAGTAATTAAAGACAAGATGTCTCCCTGGGAGAGCTTAAGACAACTTAACAAAACAGAAGTAAATTTACCTACAAAGTGCTTTTCTTTTATTTTAAGAGACTAAAGCTTAAACTCATAAGTATATTTCCCTTGCTCAAGATGACTGAAAATAATTTTAAACTGACCAGTGTCTTTGAAGACCTTCTCATCTGGCTGCACCACAGAGCAGAGACTGTTGAGGACCAGAGTTCCCAGTTTAGAGGCGCTGCGCTCCGACGACTTGTAATAGTCCAGAGAATTAGTGGTGAGAACGAACCAGCGCTTCTTCAGCTTCAGAGAAGTGCTTTTGGCTCCAGACTTCATTTCTTTATGTAGCCAGCCTGAGAGACAACAAATTAATAATTTATTCTTAGATCAAATTATGTTTCCCTTTAAATTTTAATATTTCCTTCTCTGACACAAATACAACATATTTAATTTTTTGGAGCTAACCAAAGGTATCCTACTGCATACATGAAGTGAAGAGTGTGTGTCTGACTAACCTCTGACTAAGAACTCCTGTCCATCAACTCTGGAGTCTCCCTTGGATTTCTGCAGAAGGCCGATCCAGTGGTGCATCTCCTCTGGTGTGTCTGTGTTGCAGTGGATCACTCGGTTAGCCGTGATGATCACAAACGAGTTTGGTCTGCCAAACAAAACACATCACACATACATTGTTATACTATGAATTTAGACTGTAGTTTAAAGTCCTTTAGGGTTCATTGGCCATTCCTCACCTGTCGGGGTTGTCTGATGCACAAACAGAATCAATCAAGCCAACATCTAGTGTGCCCTGGAAAGAGAAAAGAGGGGTGAATTTAAATCATTGTTAGATGCCCACAGTTCGTACATATTTTCCTTGGTGGGTTTTCCTTTAAGCGACACTCAACTTTCTGGAGTTGCAAAATAAGCTGTATTACATTTCCATGTGTGGAACTGACCTAGCAAACATGCCCTGATACATTAAAACTCCAAGCACTTTTATTTTAAGAGTGTCATTCACTTAAAAATGCCACAGTACAACATCTGAAGGCAAATGTGTGCAGGACAGTCTCTCCCCGAATCCCTTTATTGTGTTGCATTTGTTCGCATATATGAAAAGTGACCTTTGCACACCTGGATGTGGGTTTTCAGACGCTGTTCATTCATCTGACAAGCTCTCCGTTTTAAGCATACTGACCCTTTAAGAACGTTGAACGAAGGAAGTAAACGGGTGTTTATAGTTGTTTAGTTATGTTAATTATATCCTCTATATTTTAAGCTTCTGTGTGTGTAATGTTTCTGGCCTATTTACTTTCTAAATTAAATCAAATGGTATTAACTACACTGTAATTGTTTAACGTCCATAAAACTGAACAATGACAAACCAGTGTATGCATTCTGCTTCTTCTGCTCACATTACTGCATGACCCAAATCTGGACTATCATACTTCAGCTGATTCAGTTACACACTCCATCATTAAAATGGAGTTGAGGCTGGGGCCCGGGCAGTAGAGAGGTAAAACAGCACTAACCACTGCATTCTTTGGGTTGGCCTGTTCATGGTGCATCTCCATGAGCTGCTCCGGGCTGGCGCTGTGGACCCGACTCAGCACGCTGAACCAACCACTGGATGGGGTCAGAGGGAGTTGAGAAAGTAAAAGACAGCAAACATATAATTGAAAATTACACGTGGACTTCCACTGGCAACCACAAGGGGGAACTTTATTTCCACACATCACTTTTACAGAGAGACGATGACAAGGCAAAACAGCACCTACAAAACAGCCACGGTTAAGTTGAGGGCTTCTATAGAATTTATGGATATAATGTACCTGGCATCTTCTGGGGACTCTGCATAGATGTGGTAGGTCCTCTCCTCTGTCACAATATTTAGTGCGTTTTCCTTCTCATGATTGTCCACTATATCCCTACAGAAAGAACAAGTAGACCAAAACTTAGTGAATCATATATTCCTATGATTCTTTTGAGCAATTATAATAAGACCCCAAAAATGAGCGAACAAAATTTAAAAAAAAGAAAAACGATTTTTGACCCCAGTGACTGAGAACAGGGTCTTACTTGGCTGTGCGGATATCAATAGTTCCTTTCAGTTTCTCTTCACTGTCGTTTTCAAAGTACATGAGCTTCGACTCCCGCAGAACAAACCAGCGCATCTTCCAGTTGCGCCGAGACAAGGTGGACATGCCGCCACCTTTCTTGTAAAGCCAACCAGATTTGACTGAGTCCTGCTTAGCTCGAAACCACATGAAGGTCTCGTCCTTCAGGACACACCACCGGCGACGCCAGGGGATCATCAGACCGCCTGAAAGAGGGAAAGGCGTGGAGATCTTGTTTGAGTATGATGGGAGACGTAAAAACAGACACATTAAATTCCTCCCACCAACACCCATGCACATACACACATATGTATGAATCATCTGGAAATGACACACATAATCCACGTAAAACAATAACAATAGACTGTGTTTAACAAAAACACAAATAGTAGACAATGTAAGTACTAAAACATATGAAATGAGCAAAAAACAAAGAAAGCCTGTTTCTAAAACAACCATACAAGCTGTGTTCATCTGGGCATAAATTATCTGCATGCCTTCTGGGCAGTGATTTGGTAAAGCTACTCACTCTTCATGTAGAGGTAGCCATGGAAGTATGGAGGCCCGCCGCCATTCAGCAGATTGACTCTCCCATTGGAAACTTCCTCATCTGTGTCCACGTAGCCATCATTGTCCTCGTCACTGTCAATGAACTGAAACACAAACCAGCATTTATGATGACAGTCCTTCTTGAGAACATTTTATAAGAAATTTACATAAGCACCAAATGTGGCACATATTTAAAAAATAAACAAAAAATTAAACAACGGTTGTTCTTTTCATTTTCTGAAGTCTACAGGAAATTTTCCTTTTTACAATGTCTGTGCTTAAATCAGTGCCCAAAAACCATCCGGCCTTGTTGTTACGATGTTGTTAATCAACCTCGGCATAAAACCGGCATATACACACCCACACACTTCCACTGCCTCCTTTCCCTTTGACATTTTGCTGATCTGACAGTATTAGGTCTGAGCTCTCTGTCTGACTCGCAGTATCTGGGAATAGATTCACATGCTTATCAGCAGAGCCAACACAAATAATTGCAACACTGGTTCACTGTGATTCTAACATGAGCAGAGCCTTTTCGTATGTTAAGACAGGATTCAGGATAGCACACATGCAAACTGAATATTAGGTATGCAGTTTAAGTGTCTGTTCAATGCGTGGGAAGACTTTAAACTTTAAAAAGGACTGAATTTTTAAGTTATAACAGAACATTGAATTTTTCCCAAAGGCAAAGCTTCTTCTTTGGCTAAATTTACTAAATCTACTTCTGCTGGATCTCTGAATTACATTTGACAGAAATTATTCTTAGCCTGTCAGTTCTCACCGAGTCCGAGCTGCCTCTGAAGGAGTCCAGGCTGTTTTGGGTGCAGGAGGATTTTCGCAACACCTCGTCATCTGTGATATGACCGTCATTGGTGCTAGCACCTGAGCTCCCATGAGCCTCTTCAAACTCTTCCTGGTCGTAGTCAGACTCTGTGTCTGGTGGGTTTGAGGGGGCCGTGTCCACGCTCACAGGCTCAAAGTCTGACCCCCTGCTGGTCCTCTGACACAGCAGCCTATCTCCGTTGGTGACTAACGTTGAGGTGACCACTGGAGGAGGAGGCGGAGGTCTGGAGCTGTGGGAGTCTGTGAGAGTAGGGGCATGACTCAGTCCGTTGGGGGTAAGCAGGGAGAGCTTTGCCGGTACAGGAGGGGAGGCAGAGGAGGGGGTGACCACTAGTCCTTCTGCAAAGGCAGGCGGAGGAGGGGGAATACTTTGGAATACTTCCTTGTCCAGAGGATCCACAGCAGGAGGAGGGAAGTCAGGCAAAGGAACGCACTCGTCCTCAGCATGGAAACCCTCATCTACCTCCTCCTCGGCCAGAGGGGCAGTAGATTCAGTTGGGTCGTGGAGGTTCTCCTCACTCGAGAGGGAAGGCTCTAAACCGCCAAAGTCCAGGAGCTCGAGAAACTCAGTAGCCACACGGGAGGCTTCCTTCTCCAGTCTATAGATCTCAGCGTCCCTCATCTGCCGCAGCTCCTCATGTGAGACGTCTCCGAGAAGGGAAACACCGTCTTCCTGCTGCTTCTGCAGGCGCTCGATCTCCCTCTCCAGCCGCAGGATCTCCTCCATCTGACGGCTCTCCTCCTCAGAGGTGTGACTGTAGGACAGAGTTTGAGACAGCTCCTTCTGTAAACGGGAGACACAGAGAGCAAATTTATATTGATATTAATTCATAATGTGTTTATTATGTGAATAAGATGTGAATAAGATTTTTTGACACTGTGCTTTATGTTTTTATGGTTTATTGAAAAGGAATTACCTTCTGACAAACACCATTCACAAGCGAGTTCCTGAAAAAAAAATTTAAAAAACATTTGGTGTTACAAATGTGCACATTGAGGAATGACCAATGTCATCTGATATGAATAAGCACATCTTAAACATATCATATAAGCAAATTACACTACCTTTTCTCATCTGCTTTAGCTGCCATATCCTCTTCCTCTTTTATCAGTTTCAGCTCCTCCTTCCTCATCGACTCCTCCTCTTCCTGCCTCCTCTTCGTCTCCTCGTCCATCAGCCTTTGTCTCTCCTCCTCCCTCTTTCTGTTCTCCACCTCCTCCTGCTGTCTCCTCTCCTCCTCCATTCTTCTCCTTTCCTGCTCTACTCGCCTCCTCTCCTCTTCCTCTTCTGTCCTCCTCCTCTCCTCCTCCTCTCTCTTCTGTTTCTCCTCCTTGAGCTGGCGATGGAGGGATCGGGCCAGCTGTCCTCTGTGATGTTTCTGCAGGATGATGGTGGCCAAGCGCAGGCGCAAGAAGACACGTCTCCAAAAGTGAGCACGGTAGTTCTTCTGGATGGTGACGACGCTGGACAGAACCCTCTTATATTGTTTCCTGACAATCAAACGCACACATTTGTAGTCAGCATCAAGCACAGCCCTATATTTAATCAAAAAATATCTGACAACATTGTGTGTCACCACAGACATGTTTGTGACGTTATACAGCCTTACCCCCCACCCCACCCTGCCACTGGCACTCGCTGTTTAAATAAACACACTGGTAAAAAGGCCTGTGCATTGTGAACCGTGCAGCGTTTAGAGTCTGATGGGCTTGTGCTATTCCATTGTGGCCGTGTGGGCTGCTGTGTTTAGCCCAGTGACTAAGCCCCATCACCCACACAATGCACATGTATTGAATACACACACATATAAACACACATTCACACAAACACACGTTCCTTGCAAAGGACCACACACACTGTTCTGACCCTTAGCCTGCCCTAGTTTCCACAGAAATCACTCCATGGCCTCTGACTGGTCTCAGGACAGAGATAATGTTACATATAATAATACAAAGGTTTTACTTGTGTCTTCAGGGAACTTCCCTAGCCTCTGTCTTTAATATGAGCGGCTCTGAAGGGAAGGGAACTTACAACCTGAACGCTGTCATCAGTCCCATTATGCTCTCCCAACAAAGCCTTTCAGAGGACTGTATGAGGCCTTATATATTGCAGCACACAGGTGGAGCACAGCTAAATTACATGCCTAGGGGTGTCTGCATGTGCAAATTTTTAAACCACCATAGTGATAGATGTCCTGTCGGACAGGCAGAGCGGAGAGATGGAAAACTTGCTGCTCTGGCTGAAAAGGCTGAGATTTATTCTGTGGAGAAAAAAACATCAACTATAGAGCTGACAGGGTACCAATAAATTAAAACCTTGTCAATAATCATAGATAACTATGTCTGTCCAAGATTGGTCTAACTAAGAGGCATGTCCTGTACATCATTCCAGATCATCTCACTCCCTCACTATCTCAAGCTGAAGGAAGTTTACACAACTGAAATATTTGTTTCAAAGACATGTTTTTATGGCTGCACCATTAAATCATATGGAAATGTTCTAGATTTCTTGTACATTATTTTATACACATTTCTCCAACTGCGAGAGAACTAGAGAAAGCTGCACACTGTTAATCACTTGTGCTCACTTTATTAGTGAAATTTAATTCCTCAGACCTTCAAGAGTTTATTTTACAGATAAATAATACCTGATGAGGGTCTGAGGACTGAAACATCATTAAGAAAGTGAGCACAAGTGATCCACAGTGCAGTATTCTTTTTAATTCTCTAGCAATCAAAGTTTATGATTTAATATGCCTTCTATAATACTTTCTAGAGTACAGACACATTTCTCCAGAATTCTGCATGATATATTTGGCATCTTTGCAAACGCTGGGATCTCAACCAGAATAACAAAAAAGTTACGTGGATTTGAACAATTGAACAAAGGTTCATGATGAAATAACTGCACACCTTTATTGCACTAGAGAATCTGCAAAGTAACTGATACTGTGTATAAACCCACACAACACACACACAAACAAAAAGGTAAGCACATGTGCAAAGGCATGTGCATATGTACCTCCCCCCAACAGGCTGTACACCTTCACAAAACAAACACTGACACAACTGTCACCGCCGCTCTGTCCTCCACCCTCCACCCTTCACCCCTCCTCCACACTCCACTCACCTTGCCACATAGCTGAGGATGTGGGCGCGGATCACCATGCCAGCCCTGCGCCGCACCTCCTCCCTCTCCTTCTCCAGCCTTTGCTCCAGGGCCTCCTTCAGAAACACCTGCGGGGCAAGCGCCACGGCCGACAAGGAGTGACAGAGACAGAGAGACACAGAGAGGGAGGTTGGGGAGGGGTGGAAGGAAACAGGATGGGTTAAATCCTCTTCTTGGTAAAGCTGCAAAAGAGGGCCACACAGAGATGTGAAGGGCCCCTGTTGTCTGTTGGCAGCACCCTGTGCCCACTGCAGAGGAAGCTGTGGTGCAGCTGAGGCTAACAGGCTAGCTGCTCTTCCTGACTGCAGAACATTGCAGAGGGGAAAACTGGCACCAGGACTGCGGTGTTGTTGCTAATGCCACTGCTGCAGAGCCTCATTGTGTTCAGGCGTCCTGTCTGATCGTTTCCCTAATGCTGCTGCTGCTGCTGCTGCTGCTACTGCTGCGTGGTAGCTCTACTGACGTGCACAGGCAGAGAGGCACAGAGAGGGAGGGGAGACGTAGGGAGAGGAGGGATGGAGGGATGAGGGGGAGGGATGCTGGCTGGTGTCCAGATAGAAAGCCACACCCCTCCTTGCTCTTATGAAGGAAGGAGAAAGAGTTTATTTAACCCTTCCCTCACTCCTGGAGACTTTTTAAAAAGTTGGAACTGTCTCCATAGGACAATCAACAGCCTGCAGCTCCTCCAGGACTAAAACACTTACGGGAAATGAACATCTAGAATTAACGTGACATTATAAAACATAATCAGATTCCGTCTGTCTGACCATGTTAGCAGGCTCGGAGAACCAACCAGCTGTGTATCTGGGTTTATGTGATAATGCGATATCTGTCGCTTAACTGAGGGATCAGCTGCTTCAATAAGGGAGGGGAGACCTTTGAATGGCTGTGTGTGTGTGTGTGTGTGTGTGTGTGTGTGTGTGTGTGTCCCAGATGTTCTACTAATCAAAAGATCCCACAGCTGCAGTCCTACCCGCCTCTGTAAAGTCTGTGAAAGGAGGAAGCTTCCTCTTCGTCCACATCCTTCCCTCGTCTGTAAAACAAATGGCTTGCAAACACACACACACACACACACACAATCCGTGCAATGTCACCCAAGCCCCTAATTCTGGGCACACACTTCCTGTGCACACAATCAGCACATATATAATTATACACAGATTGTTCCTCCAAAAGGAACCATAGCCCCTTTCTGTCTCTCAGCCCCCTTCCCACAACCCACATTACATTTCCCTGAGCCCAAAAATACTATGCTGCCATCAATAACATAAGTATGTGGACAGACTCGGCAACCATGTGCATTTTTTGGGCCTTAATTTGAAAAACTAGCCCTCGTTCTCATTCTCTCTCTATGTATATACATTGTAAAGAAAAACAGTCATCAGCAGAGTCAGACAAAGGTTAAAGTGTTGACCCTGGATGCATATTGTAAGTTTTACCCACACAGAGGAAAAATACACACAGTGACTCCTGAGGTTTATACTGTGTGCATGTGTGAGAACTTTAATATACATAGGAATGTGCACATTAGTGGTTATGCACCAGTTATATATTCATTAAGAACCAACATGTGGTTTGCGTCAAACATTTTTGCTCGCAACGTATATTTCACCATGCCATGTGTGCAGCTGACACTATTCATACTGTGCCAGCCAAATGGGGTATTACAACAAAACTGTCCAAAAGGGAACCAACAGATTTGAAAAGTCATGCAGGGCAAAAATGATTTAAGTGCCACAGAGGAACCACAACTCAGAGTAGGAAGTAACAGTGGGACAAATGCGGATTTTGCTGATTTCAGGAAAGCCCATAAAGTGTTTTATTTATATTCTCTCTGCTGCTGTGTAAAGGCCATCTATGCTTTGTTCAAAGTGAAGCAAAGAGGCTTTGCTGTCCAGATCAAACAAGTCATTAAAGGTTAATCATTCCGCGAGAGTGCAGAGAAAAAGAGAGGGATTTGTGTGGGGGAGTTTATGATTGCTGGAAACAAAGAGGCAGAGAGAGAATAAGGGACAGAGAGGAAAAGACAACTGAAAGATAAGCATCTGTGTTGCAACAGACTGTGAGACGTTCTGAAAGACGAATGCACGAGAGGTGACTTTACTTTAACCTCTGCAACGCATCACCACCGCCTCCAGATCACTCGCCTGGAGTTTAGTTTATTAAATCAACAGCTCAGTGAGTGTCGAGAGGCTAACACTCTCTTCCAGCTACAATAAGGCTGCCTCAGGATTACCGTAAGCCCCCGCACTGGGTTATAGTTACAGTAACAGTTGTTGGTGTCAGGGTTTTTAGGAGCAGCTATGTAACTCTGTGGTCGACAACAGGAGTAGTAGATTGACCACAACCGGCCTGAGAAATCTTTGGGACATGAGTCACAGTCGGGGCAGTCCAAACTGTGGCACACATTAACAGCTTGGGAATGACAGCAGCTTGATTTCTTGGGAAAGCATTGGTCCCAAAGGACGCCACATTGAACCTGCAGAGCACTGCATCTTTATGGAATGGTCTGTATCCCACAGATTTTTTAAAAATATGCTTAAAAACAGGGATTTCAGACTGTCTGACCATGTTTTGAAGAGCATGTAGGTGACTGATTTGCGTAAAGCAGTCAATCATAAGACAATCATAAACATTTCACCTGATCCCTCAGCCTACTTTGCCCTAAGTGCGTTTATATGTATTCATCACATTGCGGGAACAAATAAGTATTCACACAGTCATATTATGGGGGCAGAAAGCTGTTCCCCACAAAGTAAAACATTACATTTAAGGTTGATTGTTAGGTTAAGGGTTGGGGCTAGGTTGGCGTAGTGGTTATGGTTACTGTGAGTATTCAGGGCATGAATGCAAGTCAGAGCAATGGCCTCCCAAGTGACAAAAACAAGTTTGGGCGTGTGTGTGCGTGTGAGTGTGTGTGCATGTGAGTGTGTGTATGTGCTCCACCTTTGTCTTCCCCAGTTGCCACTCTTTCGTGACTTTATCATGAAGTGTGAGAAGCTCAGAACAGCTCTGCTTCTCATCTTCTGCGCGGATTTTGTTCTTCAGGATCATTTTGTACCTGTGAAACACACACATATTTAGATAAACAGAACAGCAGAAGAAAAAAAATCCTTACTTGGGATTTTAGCAGTCTTTGTACTAGGGTGTTTTTTCTTTCAGTTGTCTAACATAATTCAACCACTTTTATGTGACTCATCAGCAGTGGGGTTTTTTTGGTATTTTGCTGACCTGCTGTAGAAGTCCTTAAAGGTTCTACGGACAGGGAATCCAGCCCTGCGGATCTTCACAGTTTCTAGCATCCCAGAGTATCTCAGCTGGTTCAAGACCACATCAGGATCAAACTGGTTGGCTTTCTGTAGATGACAAATAACATGAAAACTACAAACACCAAAATGTCTGTTCATTTCTCTCAAAGGATAACAACACTAACTATGTTGTCGTCATTATGTTATTTTCCAGCAACAGCTGTGCACTGATAGTTGCCTTGCATACAGGCCTTGTTCAGCACAATTGACGTTGTGGTGATTATCTGTTAGTGGAAGATATGGGGCAGCTAAATGCTGGGGGCACTGTTGCTCCAGCACACCCATTCAAATGATCTTACTGCTGAGTCATGTTAAACTTGAACTAAAAAGTAAATTACCATGGTGAGCGCTATCATTTTACATTAACAATCAGGTTACTGCAAAAAAAACATATGCCATCAGAGAGAAACCTGAACAGTGTTGAGCAAGAAAGCGCCAACCTTGGGAGGCTTTTCTTTCTGGAATAATCAGCTGCATTGTTCACAGCTCTGTGTGCTACCAATGATCCTCAAGGCTGCTTATCAGAAAAGGATCTGTGATGTCTGCCGCCTTACACCTCTACACAGGCTGCCTGGTCGCTCAAAGGGCCTACACAGAGGCCATTGTCACCCAGTGGGCACACAGCACTAGATAAGCCCCACACAAGACCAGATCATTCCCCAAATGTGTCATTCTAATTACAGGCTAATGCTTCTATGCATGGTAACAGACACACTTGAACACAAAGGCACTTGCACTCTTGCATGTGTTCATTTTCATAATCACACAGCCACGTAAACGTGCACCACTCTGGGCTCTGAACTCTGCTCTTTAGCAGAGGATTTAGGCAGCTGAAAGAGGTACAGTGTGATGACTTGTATGAGTTAAAACAAGCTGACCCTTCCCTCAGTGGCATTTTTTCCAAGGAGAGTGGATGCATGTGAATTGTACAAATACATTGTGTGTGTGTGTGTGTGTGTGTGTGTGTGTGTGTGTGTGTGTGTGTGTGTGTGTGTGTGTGTGTGTGTGTGT
>JAPMOB010211333.1:0-17937 GCA_029875015.1 Lepomis gibbosus | reverse complement strand
AGTCTAGTCACGTCATTAAAGCTCAAAATTATAGTAGATAGTAGGTTAAAGACTAAGATGCTTAATTTGGCTTTTTCAGGCACAGTAAAATGACATTTAAATGTGATGCTGATATAATTTATTCTTTCCTATTCTAGTACTACAAACTCAGGATGACTGCCACCCAAGTCCTCCAGCGGCGAAGAGGGTCATCCAGTGCTTCAGATGTGGGGAGCCATGCAAGGGAGAGGTGCTGCGAGTCCAAAACAGCCACTTCCACATAAAGTGCTTTACGTGCAAGGGTAAGTAGATGTAGGGGCACTTGTGGAATATCCTACACTCAAACCTCAGTCAGAATGGACATTATCAGGCAAGCTCAATGGTGGAATCCCAGTAGGTGTTCTGTGTATAAATTTGGACATTTGGGAAACTTGAGAGCGATCCAATCAACAGAATTCCTCATGTGCAGAGGAAATGAATTGGTGTCTTGACCACATTCCTGACTTTTTTCTTTCTTTATCACTTCTTTAAAAAAAGGCTGCTCGGTGACATGAATGTTGTCAGAGGCCTAATACATTTGTCTACATTAGTTCTTGACTGTGGTGGGGTTTATTGAAATAGGAGTTTAAACTGTGACATTTTCAGATCGTTGCTTTTCCAGTATTGACTCAGTTAAATGAAAAATGTTTTAAGAATTTTTCATGCAAGCACCAAAGCAAGTACCCTTTATGTTGCATTATAACAACTTATTTTCAATGGGTTAGTTTTAAATTGAGCTGAATTTGCTGGTCATTCATTAGTCTAATTCACTTTATTACACAATATCTACATCTACAATGGGCAGTTGTGGGTTGTCAGACAGTCATTCGCTGGAGTTACTCTGTTTGGTGGAAAACATATTTCCTCAGCAGGCTTTTGTCCCCACTAATCAACAGTGACAAGCTTCTCGTGTTGTTGCCCTCTCATCACATTGTGATGGTGTTTACAGTGCAGAGGAAACAAAGAGACTTTCAGAGCAGAGAAGCCTGCAGTATTTTAACAGTAGGAGGACCTGGGGTTTGAAGGGGTCTGTGGACGTCACTGAATAACTGAATTTGACTCAAAGTGTTTCACTTTGAATAGAAAGAAATCTAAATTAAAATAAGCCATAGGGAATCTTAGTAAAGGTTTCTTGACTACTTTGTTTGGTTTTAGTGATCCATAAAAGGCTTATCAAAATTATTTTTAACTGTTTGGTACAGAAAGAAGAGGAATAACAATTGTCACACTGATAACAATAATAAACAATGGGAATATTGCTGTGTTGGTATTATAATTAGTATAAAAGTAGTTAAGCGTCTAAGGCACTCTTTATGCATTTATGAACACCAAAATTTTATTAAACATGCATCTGCTTTTCAATAAAGTTATTTTTATGTAATTTCTATGAAACAATCTGTGGGATCAGAGGAATGTATGCATGTTTTATTCAGCATTAAAAATACATATCTTTTTAAATTAAACCTATAAACATTGTCAGAGAGTTGTAGTAGAATAGGAATAGTGCAGCATAAATCTTTGGCATCTCAGAGTTTGGCAACTCTGTTGAGGCAGGTTCAGAGGGGCAGTGTCAGAAATGGGATGGAGGTATCAAATGACTCTGAATAAGCATTGTATCCCTGTCAGTAACTTGTCACTGGGCTTATCAGCAAACAAACACACACACAGACACACAGTTGCATGCAAACACATAAACACTTCAGAAACCCTGGCAGAATCATAACTCAGACAACCCAAATAGCATTTCTGTCATCCCTTTGATCGATTACGTCAGTTGTCTAAAAAAGTGACTTAAAAAAGTGATTTAAACTGTAAATTCAGTTTATATCTTATAGTACGAAGTTACAAATCCCTTTACCCAAAGCTCTTTACAAAATAATTTAAAAAAACACTAGAAAAATGTTTTTATGTCAGGCAAAAGTCAAGGTAAGCAAACCAATGCACATAAAGGCAAAGAATATAAAACTCCAATAGACTGAATTTTAGAATGAGTTCTGGCTACTACAGGGTGAAAAGGTTAGTCAAAACAAATATTAGGCAACTTAGAGGATTCTATTGCAATTTTTGTATTTAGTGTAAAACTGATATGAGGGCAGGTCTATTGAATGAGACAGGAGAACTAAGGAGAATGTAAGTGAATGTCAGTTCAGTATATTGTCATGTTTGTTTTGTTAAAGCTGCAAACAAGATGAAAACACACACATATTATCACTTCATAAAGTTATGTTAAACAAGTTTAAACCTGATAGTCTTCATCAACTCCACAGAAAAGAATCTGTCTGTATTAGCTCTTCACTGGCTGTATTTGCTCCCCAGCTAGTCACTTTGTGTGTCTGCGGGGTATAGCGCATTGGGTCAATCAGAGCTGTTTTGACGAAAACAGAAAAAGTAGACATAGAACTGCAGAGTTGGGTGATGATTCTCTGTGGGTGCATCGCTATAAGCAACACCATTACCATAACATAAAAATATTGATAATTGCATCTTTAATGTTTTCTGTTGTTATTAAACCTTGTCATCTCTTTCTCGTGTGTGTGCGTGTTTTCAGTGTGTGGCTGTGACTTGGCTCAGAGTGGCTTCTTCATGAAGAATAGGGATTACCTCTGCCCGTTGGATTTCCAGAGGCTCCACGGCACGCTCTGCAACAGCTGTGGGGAATTTGTGGAGGGAGAGGTGGTCACAGTCTTGGGGAAGAATTACCACCCAGCCTGCTTTGTGTGCACTATTTGCAAGTAATTGGGAGTTTTTGTTGTGCACACCAGTTTGTAGGCAGAATAACTAATTTTTAAAAAAGAATTGTGTGGTAAGTAAACCTCTGTCTTGTTCAATGTTTCTCAGAAAGCACTTTCCTGCTGGGGATTGTGTTACCTTCAGGGGAAAAGACTGCATCTGTCAGCGCTGTATTCAGCCCATGTCTCCTACTCCCAATGAAATCACCTATCCTAGAAGTAAGTGCATTCTGGTGGAATTTACTCTCCAAGCAAGGACATTTGATTCACTGTTCATATAAAAAAATATTTTTAAATAACGCTTTAAAATAGATCAAAGACTTTGATCCCATGCAGACATAATCAGACAGTGGATTATGCACTGAACATTGGCCAGCTGTGGCTCCTATGCCAGCCTGTTAATTTAGTTTATCCTAGGCTTGAGAGCCATTCCAGGTCAGTGCTACATCTGTCAGCCTCCTTCATTTACAATTATTTACATTTACATTAATTTAGCTGACGCTTTTATCCAAAGCGACTTACAATTGCTATGTCAGAGGCTGCACGCACTGGAGCAGCTAGGGGTTAAGTGTCTTGCTCAGGGATACATTGGTGTCTCGCAGTGGATTTAAACTTAGTCTCTCACACCAAGAGACCACTGCTCCATCATTGAATTTGTTAAACTTTTAGACTCACAGACAAAGCTTTTGAATTTGAAAAAAAATAAAAATTTTGCAAATAAAACTTTTCAAAATGAAAAAGTATTAATTACAAATTTGTGGGTGTGGATAGTTTTGCTCTCAAACTGATTTTTTGATAATATAGACACAAAAGTAACTCCATACTGACCATACTCACATCCACTCTCTTTTTGTCAGGAATGCAGGCTAAACAGTTTGCCTCCTCCTGGTGCAATCGGCATATTTATCACAACACTTATTGAGTTGACATTACCTTACAAATTCAGTCATCCTCCTGGGATCCTGCCAAATGACTCAGTACAGATGAAGAAATACATTAGAGCTCAACTCTCCACCTCAACGTGACCTTTTCCAACTAACAACTATAGATAGTAGAGGGGCCAAAAGAGGATCCAGATTCACAAATCCCCTGGAGTAAGAGGATCTCTGTAGGACTGTACAGAAAATGTACAAGAAACAGCCCAGCTACTTAAATAGTTCTGCAATGTCAGATGGGCTCTTACTTTTAATGTTAGAAAGAAACAAGAAGAATGGAGGTACTTTTATTCTTATGTGTCAACAAAAGATAAACACAAGTTTAAAAAAATGAACTTGCTGAGATGTTTACTCTTAATGAATATGTATGTGTGTGTGTGTGTGTGTGTGTGTGTGTGTGTGTGTGTGTGTTTTTCAGACTGCGCTGGCTGTGGTAGAGACATCAAGAATGGCCAGGCTCTGTTAGCCCTTGGGGGCCAGTGGCACCTTGGCTGCTTTAAGTGTAAAGCCTGCAGGAAAGTGATGAGCGGAGAATACATCAGCAAGTAAATACTCTCATTCATAAATTCTCTTATTCATATTTCTATTAAATTTATTTTCCCCAACAAGTAAGGCTAGAATTAGATGTTAAACATTCGTCAAAACTAATATACAGGTAAGAATATGTGTTTATAATATTAAAGGTTTTTATTTTTCAGGGATGGCGTTCCCTATTGTGAGAGGGACTACCAGATTCAGTTTGGGGTACAATGTGAAGCATGCCATAAGTACATCACTGGAAAAGTCCTAGAGGTGAGAAATGATTTTTCAAGCTCCTGATGTTATCTATGCTTTTTTTAATCAAATGTAATGTTTTTCTTATGGGCAATTAACATGACATGATGACAAGACATGCCTTTCTTATTTTCTGCTACAGGCAGGGGACAAACATTATCACCCCACCTGTGCAAGATGCAGCCGATGTGACAAAATGTTCACAGAAGGTGAAGAAATGTATCTGCAAGGTCAGTTTGAGAAATTAACTATGTGGCTATACATTCATCCATGGTGAGGATATGGATTTGGGCTCAGATGAATGCATACATTGAAAGTGTTTGTTCAAGTGAATAAACAAACAATTGCTAAAGCCATAATGGCTGCAGCACTAACTGTCCCTGCCTTCACAGGATCAACCGTGTGGCACCCGAACTGCAGAGACAGCAGCAGAACCGAGGACAGTTACATGGTAAGGTCTACTTAACTTAACACTCAACTTTATTTGTATATGTGACACACAATTTAATATGCGTTAGCAGCAGTGTTGTGGCACATGGAAACACAGATTTGTTTCGAGACATGACATGACACAGTATCATATATATAATACTCAGCTCATACTATAAAAATCAGCGGTTAATATCCAGCTGGTGTAATTGATGTTACTGGAAGGATGTGAGTGTGATATGCGTAAGTTGCTATCCTGCATATGATTACCTGAACACTGTCATTTCATTACACATTCTCTTCCTGCCCAGGTCCGCAGACCAAAAACACCTTGTCTTGATTTCTATTTCCCCCCACATGAACTGAAGGTTAATATTGTGAGCAGACCTGCCGTTTGCACTGATGGTGTCCTAGACTTAGCAGGCTGTAATCTCACGTCTTGAGATTAACCGCACTTGCTTGTTTCACATGCAACGTGGACAGTTCGCTCACTTGGCTTGCCAATTGGATCTTGCATGCTAATTCGAGGAAGCAAAAAGAAGACACTTTTGATACATGGAATAAGATTCCTTCTTACAATGTTAGTTTT
This sequence comes from Lepomis gibbosus, assembly GCA_029875015.1. Lineage (NCBI taxonomy): Eukaryota > Metazoa > Chordata > Actinopteri > Centrarchiformes > Centrarchidae > Lepomis > Lepomis gibbosus. The sequence continues at coordinate 12,463 of JAPMOB010211333.1, read as the reverse complement.
GAAGAATGATGAAGAATGATTAAGAAGAACTTTTTACATTGTAGAACACATGTATGTTTTATATGCAATAATTATTAAAGTTTACACATAACCTAAACAAGCTACCCATTGACCTTGCTGCATGCTTGGCTGTGTCATCCACTAGCACCTGCACAATTTAGTACACACCAATGTGTTCTTTCACTATTAGGTATTGATTCAGCTTGATGTAAGCGCTATGCAAAAAAAGTCTGGCTGAAATCATCATTAGGTATAAATGAAGAGATTTTCTTATTGAGCTAACTGTAATACCGAGTAATGCACACACACTGCATGATGCCACGGCCATGCTGCACTGCTCACTGCTGCATTATGAGGAGGACCAAGTGTGTGTGGTTGAAGAGACACGGACACAAAACAATGGAAGGTGCCGACCACCATCTGAGCTGAAGCAGAAAGAGATGTTTCTCATCATCCAATGAGTCCAACTAACACACGTGCTTTTTTGACTCCTTAGCACACTAGATCCTCATCCGAAAGCTCCTGTTCCCGGCCAGGCTCATGCACTCCAGGGAGTCCTGGTCGAACTATCTGCGTAAGTTCTGGTGACACCATCTATTTAACATCTTCCATGGTGCACAATTCACAGTGGGTTGATTTACATTTCATTTATCCTTTATTTATACAGGGGAGTCGCATGGACAAAGTGTCTCTCATGCAAGATGTTTCTTTTTGCCAATGAAGACAAACATTTAGGAAAATAGCCAATGTGTAAAATATTAAAGAGTCTTAGAAATCAATTCAATTTTTTTCTTGTGAGCGTATTTTTTCAGCTTTATCTTGACAAGATGAAACTGGGTTCAATTTAAATTTAAATTGTGGATGAATGAAGAAGAGCCAGCACATTTTCTCAACTTAAATCAACCACATAATGAACAGGGATTTAGATTATCAATTTAAATGCATTGGCAATTCACATTATATTTGAATATAAAAACAACCCAGTGCTTTCAGTGTACTTTTGTTTCCTCCACCCAGTCCATTATAATCCATACCCTGTTGGTTTATTGTGTGGAATAAACTTTACCCCATCAAAACACCTCAAAATATAAAATACAAACCATTTTTATACTTGAAAGCCTGAGAAATAAGTTATATAGTGAAACGGAAGGTGACAGATTATGATGGTAATCTGTTCACTTCGTGTGCCAAAGTCACAGTGTTGTGGTGTTGTGGGATTAAAGTTTCATTCCTCCATGAAGTGATGTAATAAGCAACCTTTGACCTTTGACCTGACCTAATCCAAACTGTCTGCTCCCTCTGTCTTCCATCCTCTGTATCCTCCCTTCTCCTCCTTGCCCTGGTCCCAGGCAAAAGTAGATAATGAGATCATTGACTACCGAGACTTAGCAGCAATTCCCAGAGTCAAGGCTATATATGAAATAGAGCACCCTGATATGATGTCTTATAAGTCTGTGAATGACAGCTCCGCTGCTATGGACAACAGGCAGAACAAGCAAATCCCTGCAGAGGTAACTTCAGTCAATGCTCCAGAGATGTTTTGTGTGTCAATGTTTTGTTGTTTTTTTCTTGGTTTGACTTACAAGTCAAACCAAGTGAGGTCTTCTTTTGTTGTTTTAATGTTTGACTGTGTTGGCCCAAAATCCAGAGACATTTATTGTAAAAAATGGACAGAAGTGTGTTTTGGAGGATGGCGCTTCTACATTAACAAAATACCATAAATATCTAAGGCAAGATCTGGTATTCAGGATATGTAATCTCTTGTTACATTTTGCATTTTTAAGTATTATTATTATTGACAGCTCACAATAAAATCAGAGAATTTTTGCTTGCTTAATACAGAGTCAAAGGATAAAAATAACAAAACAGTGGTTAGTTGCTTCTTTACTGTGATTGAGCAATTAATGATCTGTGCCAAGCTACTTGTAACTAACTTAGATGAAATGGCTAAAAGTACCTTCATAACCAATTCCTCTTGTTTACTGCCTTACAAATGTCTTTCTTTACTTCAAAACCTAATAACTCCAAGTTTGGTGATTTTACAAATTCAGCTGAAGGATTACAGAGTTAAGAGTATTATAAATGCCTTCCTCCTACAAATCATTTTAAATGATGCATAGTGGTTAGGAGAACATCAAATTAAAATTATGTCAGACAAGTTTACAAATGACTACAGTGTATGTTGTGTTTCTTTCTGGTTGATACATTGATTTTCTTTTTCTGTCTTTCCGATTTAGTCACCAGGAAATGTATCTCAAACCACACAGGTAAGTGTGCTATTAACTTTACTTACTGTAATTAAGGTAGAAAAGCCTATGACCTCAGGTAACACAGTATGTACAAGACCCTTATTAAAATCATACATATTTAATGCTCATAGACACAAACTAGTTTTTATTTGTTGTCCATTTAACACATTTTTTTCTTCTTTCAAGGAGAGTATTGAAGTAAGGAAGCGCTCACCAACATCTACAAGCTACAGATCTACAGGGGTTAATGCAATGTTAAATCGTCATAGCTATACTCCAACTCTGTCCAGATCACCACAACACTTCCACCGGCCAGGTGAGAGGAGCACTTTAATAATAAGTAATTGAGTCTTCTTATCACCTTTGTAAAGACATCCACCCGCCTCTGCTCACCTTTTCTCTGTTTTACCGCCTTCCCTTATCTCTTCTACCTCCACAACTCTTCCTCCTCCTTCCACTTCTTTCCCGGAATAACAAGCAGGATTGAAGCTTACTCCCTCTTTAGTCTCTGGCAACACTGATACCACTTCCCCTTTATGTTACCGCTTTCTCCCTCACGCCAAAGGTAAGAGCCCCTGCTTCTCTGCCACCCTTGCATTTCCTTGCCTTACCTTTTGTTATCTATTATATTTCCTTTTAAACACTTATATCTATTGGCAAACCCAACATTTAAAGGTGCAAAAAGAATTCTTACAACCCCCAGATAAATAACTGGTTTAATGTTTAAAGGTCCGAGTTGGAATTTATAAGCAGGAGATGAGATTCACTTTATTCTTAGAAACACTGAGCCTTCTAGTGGATCAGAGACACTGTCGGTCGCCCACTCAGACTCTTATCAAATAGGTTTACTGTAGGAGACAGCACAGCAGTTTGCACAACCAACAGAAAAAAAACACTTTGTACACTTTGGGCTGATTTCTTCAATAAGCCATTTATCTTTTCTTTTCTTTCCCATTTTGGATATTTTACCTGACTGTTCTTCTGCCGTCTCACCCACCGCTCGCTAAATTCTTTCACTAGAAAAAAATTTAATCCTGATATAAATCTTTGTCAAAGTAGGTATTTATAAAACTGGTTTTATTGATTAAATAAATAAATATTTCTGTGCCTGTACTCCACCTTCACTCACATTCCTCTACAGATAGTTATTTATAGCCCTGCTGTGATTTTTTTAAAGCCTGTTTTATCGTGTGTGGATGACACACGATGACATGCTTTTGGATGACACGCTTTTCATCACTCACACACCACTAACAACCCACTCAGCCGTGATTTCACAGTAGTGAGTGGTATGTTACTTTAGAAACCATTCATTAATTGATGTATGTTTAATTGATTTGAAACATTAGATTCTTACAAAGATCAATATGGCATCAACATTTTGCATTGCTATCCTGTCATGCTCCAGTACAATCCATCCATCCATCCACCATCCATCATCAATAGCTTATCCTGTGTACAGGGTCATAGGGTGCTCCCGTGCAATGTGACATAAAGCTCACAATTATTGATAATAATACGTGTGTGAACCCTTTACTTCACTTTGTGGTTTAAGAGTACTTAACATTAAATCCATTTTTTCAGTAAGTAAACTATATGTACAGATTCTCTATTATACTATAAATTGATTCTGGTCCCTTTTTTCAGAGAAAATTGAGTAATCCTTTCTTCTAAAGCAAAAAGAAAAGGGTAAAAAATGCCATAAAATTTTAATGCATTGTTTTTTTAAATCAAACCCAAGGTGTTAAGTTACTATGGTGATTTGGCAACTAGAAACAGAAAAGCTAAAGTACTAACATTAATATTATTTTGGTTCTGCTGAGTAATATTTCACAGTGAATAATCTGCTGACACTGCATTATTTTCTACCTGCAGATGAAGGCTTCAACATGTACAGGAGGCCTCCAATTTATAAACAGCAAGGTACAATGGCCTTCATATTTCAAGTAACCTTTTACAAAGTGCATGTTAATGCTGCTTAAAGCAGTTAAATATTATTTACTATTCTTTTTATTTATGTACATACATGTAATGTTAGTTTTTGACTGCAGTGTGTGTATATGTCACTGTATATCATAGAAGTGATACATAGTCATAATTAGTATTAATTACTATGTATAGATGTATTAAAAAGAAACTGATGTAAGGGGCTAGAGTGCTCAGTCAAAGACTATTTGGGTCCCTGGGCAGGATGTGACCGCTCCAATGTCCATAAGTGTGTCATGTAAAGTCACACTAGAATATAAATCAATGTACAAGGTATTTACTGAAAGTTAAAGGTTGGTAAAGTAAACTGGTTTAACCTTAAATGGAAAACAGAAATATAAAAATAGAGCAGTACTGAGAAGTCTGTTTTACAGAACAATTAGCAAAAGGCTAATTAAAGAAACTAGCAAAGTATATTTAAGTCTGATCTTATTTGGGCAAAGAGCCTGATGATAAGTTAATCTATCTTCTGTTTCATTTTCAAACAGATCCAAATTCCTCTACATCCCAAACATCCTCTTTGCCTGATTATGGTCGCAATGGCCTAAATCCGGTAAGTGCAAAAGGACTAATACGTAATTCTCTCTTTAGCATTATAGTGTAATACTATTACCTGACATTCCTTTGATTCAGTAGGCTAAATTTTGTGCAAATACCCATCATTTTGAAGTTGAACTAAATCAAAAACATTGACTCCAGCAAGCTCCCCTGATTGGTTTTATTTCACTTCGTATTTAGATTATGACACAACTCCACACTGCAAAACAGTGATGAGAGAGTCACATGTTTTTTTTACTGCTTTATGTTTTGTACTGGGTAGCTCTAAAGACACATTAAAGAAACTAAATGAGGTTTGTCCAACTTACAACCCTTAATTAATAGAGTGGATGACCCTGAACTGTGCAGATATTTGAGTTGCTGTGTCCAGAGTGTTTGGTATAGGTTGTGGAAAAAATGACAAAATAAAATCAATGTATTAATGTGTTTTCTTCTCATTAAGCCACGGTCAGCTGATTTTTCCCATTACAATGATGAAAGATTCAGAGGTAAGTATGTAAACAACTTTCTTATCTATCATGGAAATAACTATAAATGAACTCAATGGATAATTCTTTGGAAATTAATTTGTGTTGCTTGCTCTTTACCTTTCCTCCTGCCTTTCAGACATTAAGGTATGTGAGAAGAGCTGAATGGAGCTCTATGTGATCGTGAATCCCTGGTCCGGCTCCATTTCCCTGTTTGATTTACTACTCTTCCAAAAGATTGACCACAAACTCACCGTCTGCATGAGCATGTTTTTTGAAGTATACGTCACACAGAGCTCTTCATTAATATATACAAGCTGAAATCTTATTACCTTTGGAGAGATTAATCCCTCCATGAAATTTTGCATGTGTTTGCTTCATTCTGTAGCTCATCCATGACTGTCAACATCCATTAGCGCGAATGGACAGAAGAGCGTCTATGCCTAATTTGTTGGAACTGAAAGCAAGTATTATTTGTATATTACTAGTGGAGACTTTTCACTACAAAGTCATGTTCTGCACCTATACGCACCACCAGGAATAGCAACAATTCTTACAAATAAGTACAATCCAGTGAGGTTTAGGACAGACTTCAAACACAATCTTGCTAGTTTAATAGCTGTGGGATAGTGCTGAGGTTTTAATGGGCTTTATCATCCTCGCTTAATAATAGTATATGTAGAAATACACTGAATTTTTTGAGAAGACTAACAGAAGCAGGATCTTGACAGTGTCTTCCCCTGAAGGCTGAAGCACTGGCATTACAGTTATCCATGATAACTGTGCAGAGGTTTTACAAGATGCGTACGCAGTACACAATATTCTAACTCCATCTCGTATCTCAATAACTCATAGCGCAAGCGTAGCAAAGATTGTGTTTAGGTATAGCATGTGTGATTCTCAACCAGTCTTTGTAACGTCAAGGTCTACCCCTATGACATGCTCATGGTTGCTACTAGAGGACAAGTGAAGCTTCCCAAGGATGTTGACAGAACAAAACTCGAGGTGAGAGAAGCGTTATTACAATGTGACACTTGTTCTTCTGCATGACTAAACAGACTGCTTTGCATTATTTTGTCTATAGTTGAATACCTGCAATGAAAAGGAAACCCTTCATTGCACTCTGACGCTTGCCAAAAGGGCACAGGTTAAAGCGTGTTTTAAATATTTGCCATTTTATTTTTTTAAATAAATGCTAGACCCTGTGTAAAATACCACACATACCACTAAACCATGATGAAAAAATACTTGGAGCCGGATGTTGACAAATTCCTTGACCGTGTCGCTGCCGAAGGGCTTTCCTTACAGCATGAGTTTTGTTTTAGAATTAGAAATGCACCAGATGAACTGCGCAGCTTGGCCCCACAGTAACTTTATTCTTTCCCGCTTTCCTTTGCAGCGTCACTTATCCCCGGATTCATTCTTTGAGATCTTTGCCATGGATATTCAAGAATTTGACACACTTCCACTGTGGAAACGTAATGACATGAAGAAGAAAGCAAATCTCTTCTAAATGCTGCCTGATATGCAGTACATGTCCAGTTCTGATGGCCCTATAATTTACCCCCCCCCCCAAGACCTGGATAAATGACATGTGTTTGAGGACAAAATACTGTGTTTCCCTGGTTTCTTTAGGCTATTGTAATGAATCATGTTATTAATACCTCAAAACTGATGAGAACATGCAAACCCAACTTAGCCATAGTCTTGGCTTTGGTAATAGCCATTATTAACTTGCCTTGTCAGCCTTGTCTTCTATGGGTTACTTTCAAATAGGGTGATTCCACTGTGTGGAAAAGTGAGAAGCATAAAGAAAGTAACATGTTCTTCTTTGATGCCAGAGACCAGAAACCCTATCACTAAGAATGATTGTGCAAAACATTGAATTATGATCAGTGACAACATTTATGAGGAAAACAAATTCTTTTTTGCAGTTCTTTATTCCTAAAATATCTGCACATGGCAAACAAGTTGGATACGGTTAGCATTCCAAAACACCTTAGGGATATAGCTTAAAGTCGAATTACAAGAATGTATCAACTTGTAGTTTAATGCATGAGAAAATGTTAGAACAGACTCTTGGGCCAGGGTCTGAAAGCATCAGGCTTTGCATAATACAGCTAAAGCCTCACTAACAACATCTCATTAATGTATTTTTCTGCTTGCCTTCTGAAATTGAAGAATTATTGACTTTAGGACACACAGTTTAAGAGTGGTTAAGACACTCTAAAATGGTTGTAATTGAAAGCCTTTGTAGAGCATTATTATTGCCCTTTCTGAATAATACCTCACACAATACCTGATGTATGGTGGAGTGATTGGTTACATAACCTTCATCAACATGTAATTCTGAAAAAGTATATTGACTTATTCCCTTAAGAACTGGATGCATTTCAACCATGTTATCATTGCTATTACTATATGATTTTATATTTTTGTTACTCCGTTGATACTCAATTTGCTGTCTCCTGGTTACACAAATTTTTAAGCACAAAACTGAAAAGAGTCACTAGATTATCACTGAATTGAATTAAGATGACATGACAATTGCATGTAATAAACATGTGATAAACATCAATGAGTATGTTACTGTGAATTGGCTGTCCCAGCACACCACCTCATACACCCTAAATAAAATCATTCATACAAGTTGAGTAAATTATTTTTTTTTTATTGATGGAATAAATGAGGTTGTGTATGTTCAATGAGGTATCTATTTTGAGGCCATGTTTTCTGAACAATTTCAGTCTTTTCTGCTCCCAGGATGATCTTACAGTCCAGATCATTGAGTTGGAAAATTTAAAACTGAACCTGCCCATGACGACAGACATTCTTGATTTGGTTTTCTAAACTCTGCAGACATCCCTTCATTACATCTACTCTTTCTGTACAATGTGCACTTCTTTAGCATGCACATTTCAGTCAGAATCAGTAATGAATACATTTTTAGAAATATCATCTTGACCATGAAGTAGCTGAATTTTTAATTACTGCCTGACTTTCCTGTCAAAATCAAGAGACGGTAGTTAGCTTCATTAGTACTACAGTAGTAGTAGCTATTCCATTAATAGTACCTTGCTAAATTTCCATGCCTGTTTTTTAGTGGTGTGATAAATTCAGCTGCCTGCTGTCGTAAAATAAATGTAGTAATTAGATATTCTAATGTGAATCTATGAGTTAAGTTTTGATAAGGCAACAGGTGGCGTACTAGTACACTGCAAGCACGACAACATTTTCATTACATCACAACATTATGCAACATTCATGTTTTCACTCATAAACCCAGCTGCATGGTGAATGAATTGCAAAATCCCCTGGTATCCATGACTCATACATCCCCATTTGATTTGGCTCTGACCCAAAATGTTGTTGTCTTTTTCCATCTCTAAACTGTCTAAACAAGGGGTTAAACTTGACCCAATCTTGGACCCAGACATTGGAAATTTAAGACCAACAGATGGTGCTCTGGAGCCTAGAATCAAAACACCACTTCAGGATTGCTCTCCATGTTTAAAATGACATTTGCCAGACATAAAGGTTGTTTGAGACATTATTGTTCTTTACTTGTATCAAAATGGTGTGCAGTAATAATAGTGTAAAAATGGCCTCCATCACAGTCCCTTCCTTTGTAGCTTAGTATATCTGCCGCTGTAAGACAGCTAGGATAATGTAAGTATCAGAGTGTGATGTTACAGTATCTTTTTGTCATGTTATATTGAATACAAATGTAACATTTGAGATACAAAATGAAACTGCTACTACTTGCAACTACTTGCATTTTGCATGCACACATGCCATAAAAGCTCAAATAATCATGGATACAATTACCAAATAAAGCCACTATTTGGATGTGTCATGTTCATCTGAGGTAACCCTTTTTGGCAATGTTGAGTGTTTTTCAATATTGTATAAATGGAAGGAATTAGAAATGTTTTTACACAGTTATCTTCTTTGCTTCCCTTTCATGTTGTTGTGGACTTTAAAGATTAGCACACCACACACCAAAAACAAAAACATCAGCTAAAGAAATAACCTCCACTAACAACGAGGGTAACCTGAATAAATGTAGACCACGCTCTGTCTTTTTAGTTTGGAATGAAAAATATTAGCTCAGGCTAACATTAATAACACAAAAGCTCCACATAGAAGTTAGTTTTTGTTATCATGGGCTCTTTAAAGCCCACCTAGCTTGAGCAAAAGTATTGGAGATTTTTGAGAGTTTCTATTGGACACAGCCTCGGTTGTGGGCGTACTGTTGAATGTAATTGGCTGAGGTTTCTGTCACTCGTCACTCCACTCTCTACTGAGCGCCTCCCCCGTCTCTCCATAGACTGTGCGGCCCAAGCGAGGATTTTCACGACAACATCCACCGCAGACTGCGTACCAGTGGCAACGGGAAAGCTGCTACGACGAACCGGACCCGACGCAATGGATCCAGCGGCGTGACAGCCGAGTCGATGGCGTTTGTAAAGTTGGATAACGGTGCTTGGCCTTGAAGAGAGACGTTTAAAGCGTGAAACTGATTTAACGGAAATGAGTGCGGTTTCACTTGTTCGATAGAAAGACGGAGTGAGAGGGGCCAAAGTGGACTCCCTCCCTCGGTAGAGCTCGTTCCGCCCGATGGAGGTTCACGGGACCTTTGCAGCGAGCTCGAGGCCCGGAATGTCACCTGTGAAACGTCGACTCCTAGTTGGAGGACGTAATTAAGGCGAAGGACCGCGCACACCTGTCTGCGGTTTCGACGACTCATTTGACAACTTCTTAAAAAGCCTGTATACAATAACAAAAGTTAGCAGATCAGCGTTAGCTGCGGGAGGCGACCCCTCGCGCAAGATGACTATCATAGATATCACTTAACTAGAGGTTATTCACCGCCTCAGGTAACACAGGACAGGTGAACACCGCACTATTATCTTTTTAATGGACTTCTTTCTTCTGCTGGGTTTGTTCTAGCAAGTTGTGTATTTCGCCGTCAGCAAGTTGACTTTCAGCTGCGAGAAGTGAGCAGTTTTTGTTGTTCAAACAAGGCTTTTTTGGATTTTTTTTCTCATCTCATCAAGTGTCGCCTTTCCCCCCCTCCACTAATCATGTCATTCAAAGAAAATCCTTGTCGGAAATTTCAAGCCAACATTTTCAACAAAAGTAAATGCCAGAACTGCTTTAAGCCCCGAGAATCACATTTGCTGAACGACGAAGACTTAAATCAGGTGAACGAATGCTTCTTTAAACATTGGATCTGTCATACTTCTGATACTGCCTATGTAGTCTATATTAATGTAAAAGCAAAGCATGTTTTTATCTGTCTGTTTGTGCACATGTCAAACGGCTTGTCGTGTGTCAATAGACCATGAAGTGCAAAGGTTAGGTTAATTGGACATAATTATTTTCCAGCCCAAGGGCGCATATTGACCTTAATTCATGCAGCTATATAGGCCTCCACCCAGCTCCATGCCTCCCAGCACAGTAGCCTACTACCAACTTCTTTTGTTGAATAATTTGAGTTACATTTTTTTCAGTAACATCTTTTTCAATATTTGCTATAATGTAATTTTTTGCCCATTTTACCCACACTGCTGTCAACTTTATGCCCAAATTAACCAACAGTCACTCCTAAAAGCACTAAGGATGGGCGATTGTAATGCTGTCAAAATCCTATTGCTGTTTTCCAATAATACTGGTATCTAAATAACAAATGGGGATATTCCACTAGCACTCCCTTGCTGGGCTGTGTTGTTTATGTTGGCAGGTTGTGAATGGTGGCATTAGGTCTCACTGAACTCTGTTGGCCTGTATTGTGATCGTTCCTTTTGGTAAGCTGTTTAACAGGTTAAGACTCACCTGTCTCCAGATACACAGTTTATATAAATGACACTTCTGTGACAGACAGTGATGCGTCTTCAGATGGTAATGTCTTCAAAATGGTTGGCTGTGGACTAACATTAAGCCAACATATTTTCCTGTAATCCCTCCATCATGTCCAATGGCTTCTCTGTTGGAATGGAAATAGTCTTGAGGTTGTTTGTCAGCGGAATTTCTCGCCCACTGGCTATCAACGTTATCCTTTGATGGCTGCACCCAGGGAAAGGTTATCATCTGCTGTCAGAGACTGAAGACCTGGGACAGGCCGGTGATGTTAATTATTTAAAAGTCCTACTACAAGAAGATATGTGAATCCCATTCTGTGCATATTTTCATCCAGAGCTTTTGTCATTCCTTTTGCCTCTCCACCAACTCACCATTTAAAGGCCCATGCTGTTGGTGTAGTATTACATAGTCATTTATGATGAAGGGCAATAAGAGGTGGCGGGTCTGCGTTTAACCACTGAAGAGTAAAAAAAATGACCTAGATTCATCTTGTCTACTTCTCTCTTTATGAAGGACTTGCCGTTCAGGCGGCTGTCAGGTCATGTGAGGCAAGATGGGACATTTTTCTAAAACTGTGTTCAGTCTCTGTTCCTCCTTGGGCTTTAGGCAAAATTTTCACAGGCAAGAAGGACCCTAGTGTTCCGGGATTAGTGTGATTCCCTCTCAACACTTACTGTACTGCCCTTTCCCGTATTCCCATTATCAAATAACTTATCTACGTGCTGTTGCTGTGTGCTGCTGTCACCTCTCAGGTTGTCTTTCAAAAGTTGGATGCTGTTTCCCTTCCAAGTCTGCTTAAACGTTTGACTGTCCAAGGGTACGATTACGGACTTAAGTCTGAAAATTCTCGTTATGTAATTTTGTTTACAGAGTCACTCAGCTGAGAAATTTGATGTTTCTCCTGTAATCAAAGTGAAAGAGGTTTTATGAAGGATTATACTTGGCCTTACATGGATGACATTATGACAGTAATCAAAACCACTGATATAGGGACATAGAGGTGCCAGGCGGGTGTAAATGTCAAAGCTTTTGGTCTTGATTTGTAGGCTACTGTTCCATAGACTTGGGAGCGGAGTTGATTTACGTAAGGTACTTAATTAGTTAAGCTCTTTAGGTGTTGGTAACATTTCAATGTTAACATTTAGTGAAATTTGTGCTCTTGTACAGACAACGCTGCAGTGGTTATGCAGGGTTTCTTTTTTGGCTCAGCAAACAAATGCTGACTACTAGTATGGCTGGAGCTCAAGTTTGACTGCCAGGCCAGCTTGCATTTCTATGTATAAGTTTGAATTGCAAATCAGTAGCCACGAAAGCTCTCATGCCCTGTTCGCTCTCTCT
>JAPMOB010211331.1:0-10871 GCA_029875015.1 Lepomis gibbosus | reverse complement strand
GGGTTTCTTCAGGCGCTGTGGTTCTTTTTTATCGTGCCAAGTTTTTTGAGCCAGGGCTCCCTCTCTCTCTTCTGTCTCTCTCTTCCTCTCACAGTCTACATCTCACTTCTGTATTTTTCTTTACTTTCATTAGCCCTCAGTCTCCTTCTGTCTCACTCGCATCCATTTCCACTGACGTCTTCTCCCCCCTAAGCCCAATTTCACTCATCTAGTTTGCCTTCTCTACAGCCTCCTTTCCTTCCTGCATCTCAATCCCTTTGATCAAGAGCCATTGTGCAGTTTCCCTTCCCTTCGGTACTCCTTCTCCACCTCCTTTGACTCCTTCTTGTGTGTATTCTGCCCCCCCCTCATACCCCTCAGCTGGTTAAAAACAGTGTTCACACTTGATCGTTGTGATGCTCCCGGGCTCCTGAATCGATGGCGTGCTTATTTGTGTGCTTCTCCTCGCGGCCATCAGACCTTGTGTGTGTCTCAGATGACATCCACACACTAAGCCAGCCACATTTGAAAATGCTGTTTATGTGCGAAAACGAAGTGTTTACACCACGGTCCCTTTCTTTAAGATCTCTTTGCACACTCACTCACAACACCTGAATGAAAGGAAAGGCAAAATATCTTCTTTGTCCTCTTTTGGTTGCCAAACAACAAAACTCACATCCAACACCTGGTCCGCAGTGAGTCGGTACTCAGCTGTTTAACCTCTGACACAAACGCACATGTGAGGTTGGATTGCTAAAGACAAAGGGTAAACAGTTAAATGTAGTTTATTTGGTAATATAACCTGTTCTTTCAGAGTTGTGTCCTTTGTGGAAAGCACATCTCAACAAAACCACTTTCACTGTTAAAGTGTTGGTCTTTAATTGGGGAATGCACGTACAGTAGTTCCCAATGTGAAAATAACTCCCTGTCCCTTTAATCACTGTTTCAAAATGTCTTCTGACAAATAAGCATAAATGTAGGTCACTGACGGCACCTTGTTGTTTGACATTTTTAAAAAGTGCCTGTAGAGTGGGTTACAGGTAGGGATGGGTATCGCTACCTGATACCTTTATGGTATCGACCGAAACAGCCCAGTATCGAGTAGAATCGAAACATCTCCAGTCAAACCAGTACTTCATTCAATAGTTTCTGTTACCAGATCGTGGCAAAAAATGACTATTTGTATTGTTTTGCAGCCAAATACGCATTCAACACGCCGAAAGAAAGAGACAAGCACGTCTTTTATTTTTCCTTCTGTGCCTGCATCGTAAATAAAAAAGGCCTGCACGCGGCGAGTCCACGCGTGATTTTAACAGCCGCTCACCTTCGGCTGCGTCTCAGCCGTGTTCGTCACTAATGAAAGTTTATCAGCACAAGCTTGGCTTTCCGTTGGTTTCATCTTCTGGGATCATTTAGCTCTTCTTCTCTGTACATTTTTGTTTGCTGTTCACATCACTTGTCACTGATCGATCGCTGGTTCCATCGATCGCAACTCTTTTGTGGCGCAGCTGCAGCTCCGACTGCTTCAGGTGTAGTTGGTTTGATCGGCTGGACGTGCAGCCTCTTTTCCTCTGTTTGCTTCTATACATTCTTTAGTGTAGTTCACTGACTTGTTTAACTGACTCCTGATTTGTTTTCTACTTCTTACTGTCGTGTTTTTGGATATTTGCAACTCACCACTGAAGGAAAAAGCACTCGTGGAGAGCTTTCAATTCAGTGTATTGATTGAAAGTTAGCAAAATAATTCTCTTAAAAAAACAACTTAAACTTGTTTCCCACAACTCATTTGCTCACTAAACTATTTCACTCTCATTCAAATACGATAAACTCCCGATCTGTAGTCTTTCCCCTTATGAAAATACCCGTGAGGATGACCTCATTAGGACGAGGAGGATCTGAAACAATTTCCCGAAATGTTTATGATATTGAAAAATACCCAACCCTAGTTAGAGGTGTTAGAAGTTTTCCTCTTTACTGCCTCTGCTATATTAGAGTTGGAGTGTCGTGCCTGTAAAAATACGCAGATTTTCATATGTGGGAATGGCTGTTATGTACTTTTGTGAGAGTCATGTGGTGTTTGGCGAGGGCACAGACAGATGATTTGGCCCAGAGAGAGCAGATTCCAGGTCAATCCATTAGAGACTTAAAGGGGAACAGAAGTGGAGACAAAGAGCCGTGAGCTCCTTAGCCTCGTTCCTGTGGGGACTCTCAAGCCCCTTGTCCTTGTGATGTCACACCCAGCAGGACGACATTTTTCAGCACTTTGAAATGTAATTAGGTTATGGGCCGTGTCTACAGAGAGCCAGGGAATAGAGGGGAATATGTCTCAAATGAATAATCACGTTTGTTATTCCTTTGGTGTGGCACGGGCAAATCAATATCAAATCAAATGTATGTCTCTCTTCTACAGCCAAAAAAAAAAAAGAAGAAGAAAACTAAGACCCGGCGCTGTAGTGCCATCAGTCAGATGAAAAATCTAGAGTTGCTCTGAAGCCAACAAACCATGTGGGGAAATGAATGAGTAATGATCTCTCGTACCTTTGCTGCTATTTTGCTCAGTGCCCTTGAGCAAGTCACTTAACCTGCTGCTGCTCCAGCGGAGCAACAACAGAGGTGATGGCCAATTTTCTGAAGATATATGCGCCATGAACAGGAGCCATTAGACGGCATGTGTATGTTTAAATGTTTCAAAATGTAACTAACTGAGAAACACCAACGTTTGTAATTATCATTTATCAAGTCTAAAATCTGAAACATTTATTTTGCTAAATCCTGGTTGGTGCGTTGTGTATGTGACATCACCAATTTAGCCCCAGTCTGACAAGCACAGAGAATAATAAACAGAAAAGCCAAAACTGTCTTAACTTTGTCCGAAACTAGTGTGTTCGTCTAAGATGCTGTCACTCAAAGAAGTTAGGCTTGTGAGGAAGTGAGGGCGGCGAAAAATTTCGTATATTATAGGTTTCGCACATGGTAAAATAGCGGCCATTTTGGATTTAATTCATTTTTGCACATTTACACACTTTGTACTTTAAAAAACTCGTCCTTGGGAATCAGTCCAATTGACTTCAAATTTTTGCTGTGCAGTCTAAACCCATTGCCGATTAAAAGTTTTACAAAGGGTGAGTTTTCGTCCACGAGCATGCCCGTGGCATGGCGTTGAAAATCGACTATTCACCATGAAAGAGGAAGTTGCTGTAACTTCAATGTACACGCTCACATGTGCATCAGACTTTACATGGTTGATAAGAGTCCCGCCCTGAACATGTGTACAAGCCAATATTCGCTCATAGTCATAGCGCCAGCTACTGGAAACAGGAAGTGACTACTTCTATGTTGTGATGAAGCACTTCTTGCGGGTTGGCCACATGTACT
Organism: Lepomis gibbosus; assembly: GCA_029875015.1. NCBI lineage: Eukaryota > Metazoa > Chordata > Actinopteri > Centrarchiformes > Centrarchidae > Lepomis > Lepomis gibbosus. The sequence continues at coordinate 7,517 of JAPMOB010211331.1, read as the reverse complement.
TCAAAACTGTTTCAGAAAACCCCAAACCCTATCTGTGGTGTGGCAGCCAAGTTCCACGCTTCGCCATGAAACTGGAAGTTTGTACTTCTGCACTGGACAAACTCAAATCTGTACCAAAATGTATGTGCTTGATAACAGTCCTGCCCCAAACACATCTACTTGCCAATATTCAGTTATTCTCATAGCGACAAGTGCTCTGAAGCGCCACAAAGGGGAAACAGGAAGCGAAGTTTAACACTTTTGCGCAGCGTTCGAAGCACGCGGCAAATTCACAGCCACACCGGCAGAGCTTCAGAATCTGCAATGAAGCCGCCTCAAACCTCGATGCGGTACACTTGCGAGGGCCCGCCCAATGCTGCTTGCAGCTTTAGTTTATTTTATAACCTGTTTAACCATTCGTATCTATACTCCAACCCATCAAGCACATTGCACAAGTTAAACCAAAAATGTTCTACAACTGTCCTGGCAAGGTTGGCTCAAAATATTCACTTACAAAATCAGGAAAAACACCCACCAAATCCTTGGGACTTAAACACACACCATTATACTTTTGTTAAATTGTGTATTGGAGAAATATTATTGTTTATTTATTTTGGTAATATCCCATCTAGACCCAGTTAATTCCAACATGTTCAGTTGAGCGCAATTTCTCAGTTCAAAGTTTGAACAATACACATTTTAAATAGTCTGAACACTACATTTGTTCTGATAGGACTGCGGTCTGCCTTCTATGCATTTCCATGTGTCATTTATATCTGTTTTGTTTTCTACTACAGATTCATACCCCAACATTTGACATATGTAAATGGTAAGATTTCTCCAGATAAAGAGAAGAAATAGAAGCTTTATGAATCCAAACAAAAAGACTTTTAACTGCAGGGGTCTTTAAAGGTTAAAACAAGTGGTGTGTGTTTCAAGTAGCTGCATTTTCATTTTGATTTTCCTTTTCAAATGTAAGCTATATGCATTTAGTCATTATCAATCTGTGGATTATATTTGTAGTTCAGAATCTCTTTTATTTCATTCAAACACCCTTGATGTTAATGTGGTGTTAATGAAATGGAGCTGACCCTTACCAAGGCCTCACAAACAGCGTTTGATTAAGTACATAGCAGCGTCAAGGAAGTACTTACCCTGTCGACACAGTAGCATGAGTGTTGAATGAACACAGTTTTATTTGAGGATGTTCTCTGTTTTTTTAGATTACCATAATCTGACAATCTCAGTTTTTTATGCTCACCTTCTTACCTGTTTTCTGCTGCTTTCTCTTCTCCTCTCTGCAGTGCAACAATGACTATGCCCCAGTGTGCGGCTCCAACAATCAGAACTACCAGAACGAATGTTTCCTGCGCAGGGATGCCTGCAAGCAGCAGTCTGAAGTACTTATTATGTCAGAAGGCGCCTGTCCTGCTGGTATGTACATTTATATTATGGCGCCTACACAGATGTACACACAAGCAAATACACTCATACACGCACCTCTGTAGTACACACTAAACATTTACACAAACTTACTGAACAGCAAATGTAAAGCTACTGTAGAATACTAGAAATGAAAAGTTAATCCAACGCTAATGATGATATATAGTAGTAAAAATTACAGGCTTGAATGTCATAATTATCAATACTTGCAAATGCTTGGATTGGATGGGATTCAGTAATTACAGAGTGCATTACTTCAAAGTAATTATGAAAAATGCATCAAGAAAAAATAGCTAGAGGTGACAGACTGATGTAATTTACCCAAGTATGGTGTAACAAACACAACAATGACAGTGACACGTATTCTCACTGAACAGGTTTAAGATTTCATCATAGCCAAACAATGTCCTCAGACGAAGCTGAAGACAGCATTTGTTTAGCAGTGCAGAGTTAATTGTACAGTTTGTTCAAATTTGGCATGTCAAACAGAAAGTAAAAGAAAGCTTGAGATGACCTTTCGTTATGTAAATAAATGTCAAAAGGCATAAAATGTAAATACTTGCCAAATTGTCATAGGTAGTTACTGTAACATTGTTGCCAAGAGCCACGCTCAACAAAGCAGAAAATTTGAATGACTGAATCACACATCATCTTGATGGCCGTTTCTTTTTTTTATTTTTGGATTGTGTAGACATTTTGTTTTCTTTTATCTTCTTCAAAGAGTACTTGAATTAATTCTGTAGGGGATCCAGTAGAGCCAGTTGTATTTTTTTCAGATAAATATTTACTGTATGACTAATACAAGAAAGACTATATTTAGAAACGATATGCTCACTGCTTTGTATTCACAAACAGTGCATTCAACTTAGTGACTCTGCTATACTTTAATTAACAAAACAGAGTAAAGATTAGTTCTTTGTTGAGTTTGATTTAATTCATTCTTTCACGAGCGAAAATCTACGGTACCGTACGATTTTAAGCCACGCTTGCTGCGGGTCTCTTGGGGTGGCATTGCCAATCCGCGACTGAAGTTTCACGATAAACAGCCTGTTTGAACTGACTTTGGTTATTCACTGACTTTTTCTATAGCACCATCAACAGGTCAAAACTAACATCTAAAAAGATTTATTTATTCATGTAACGTTAGCTAAATTAGTAACAGTAAATATCAGCTGTATGTCATTACTAACTAACCTACTTGTCAAGTGTTGAGAACATCAGGCACAAGCTTATACTAACCTGGTGTAGCCTACAGCTCTGTCCGATACACATTCTGTGTATCCTGATAATTATATTTCAGTTTTCAGGAGTCTGACAGCTGGTTGTTAAAGAAATGAGGGGCCATAGAGCTGAGGTTGATGAAGTAAATTAGGTATGCAAACTAGTCCTTAAGCTAATTAGGAAATGTTTCTTTTAGATTTTAATGGGCAAAATTAAATGCTTAGTAATTATCCAGGGATCCTGTATAGAAAAAAATGATGCATCAAGATGCATCGATAATCGTTTTATAATCGAATCGCAGCCCTCTGAATCGTAATCAAATCGTTAGATGCCCCGAGATTCCCACCCCTAGTAATCATGTTGCCATGCTAATGTTAGCATTTAGCTCAAAGCAACACTGGACAAAGAGTACAGCCTCACAGAGCGGCAGCAAACCTGAAGACTCTTTTAAGCTTTTGTTAGCATTCAAACTATTTCTTAGTAGGTATTATAAACAGGAGACAGTCTGTTAATGCATGTTGATCGAGTGTAATATAGATCATTCAGGTTTGCAGTGGCTACGTTAGTTTATTAGCTTTGGGCAGCATGTTTGCTGTTAGCTAACATTACTGTATATTTATTTACATGCCGATAGAGCATTGCCTCTGTTATGTTGGTCGAAACATATGTTTTTAACTTTCTCTGTGGGTTTTGGTTAACTGGTCAGGGTGTTAAGGCAGCTATGTACCGTGCATCTCCTCAAACATGTACATGACCACAAGAAATTGGTCTCATTGGTTGCTTGTGTGTTCTCGTACATAAAGTATTTCTCATGCTGAGGTTTATGATAGTGAAAGGCAACACGGATAAACTCAAAAGCCAAGTCATCCTCATATTTTCTTATTTTGAAAAGCCATTTCCAGTGCAAACATTCCTTTCACTGCAGTTGTTGCACTCCATCAAAGTGATGGAAGTACTTAAGCTAGGCTTGGCCAGTATCACGGATGGTATTATGGTTTAGCCTACAAGTGTATTTAAAAATCCCAAAGGTATGACTTTCAATGCCATCAAAAATTCTACGCTCCTCTTTCTTTTAGACTGATACAGAGATGCGGTATTGAGCTGATGTATTGTAGCGTGCGCCCTCAACATGGGCGGGCAACGCTGCATGAAACTGCACCCTTCATTTTTCCAACAGCTGGTAAACAGCACACACACACAGGAGCTTTGGCTGCAGCATTTATTCGCTGACCAGCTGTAACCTGCACTGTACATACTGTGCACATGCTGTATACTGCTAAACCTCACTGCTCACCGTTTCCTCTTCCCCGCTGCATTCACCCGCCGCTCTCTCTCTCTCACTCAGCGGCACACTCACTGTGCTCACCAAAAGGAGCGACTTGTTGCCGACCGTGACTTAACGGTATAACGTTACCGGGGTAATTAACAAGAAAAAGTGCCTCTGTCCCTCATTAGTGTTTCATCCAGATGATAAAGGTGAGCCAGCCAACAGGACGAAGCTGTGCGCACAACACCTCCGTTCATCCCACTCATGTGTCGGTATCCGCCGCAGCAACTGGTGTCATCAGGTCCTCCAGCAAGAATCTATGGAAGGAGGGCACATATTCCCTGTCTATTCATTATTCTGTGGGCTATAAGTATTTAAACCCAGCAAGACTTGTCTAAGTAGGCTAATTGCATAGTAGACACATCACTGTATAATGTCAAACATGTGACTTCTATTACAAGCATCTCAACATTTGCTTCTTTTTTTTTTTTACACAAATAGCATCATATACACCTGTGAAATGTTCGGGAAGTATGAAAAAAAATATGAATAAATTAATACCACCCCTACCTAACTTCAGCAACTGCATGGAAACAGTCTCCTTTTCTTGGCTTGGCTGATGCAGGTAAATCTTAGTAAAATCTGGACACTCTTTGTTGTGTCTTTTTAGTTTAAAGAGACTCAAAATATGAATAAACTATGTTTTAATTGCTGGCAAGTGGCCGTGGTGCAGGCGGGATAATACTTTTGCCAAAAACAAAATAGAGGCAAACCCCCTTTGCTTCATGTCAATGAGTAATTAGGTTCTGTCTTGTTTTTATCTTTTTATATGTTTCAACAACTGCTCGGCTTAGATTATCCCCAATATTTAGGGAATACCCATTTTTGCTAAACCTTTATTGTTTCCTTTTCTATACCCTTTCCATTGATGAAATTGCCTATTGTTTTCATCTTTCCATTGGCTGGAAAGAAAACGCACATGGTGTAATTATCTAACATAATGGGATTACTGTTTGCTGAGATAGTTTGGTGTTTAAGCTGCTGAGTGGGCGTCCTCAGTCGGAAAAGGTCAGCCACTTCATTAGCCCTGTTGCGGAGACCATGTGCTGCTCCGGGTACGTGGTGCTATAAAGTTAAAGATTCTCAGTCAGTAAAGGTTTTTTAACGGTTATGTTAATTCACTCTATAGGCCGTAGTAGAAATAAGGTCATCATTACTGCATTTTCATCCTGATAACTGAGTATAAGCTGTGACTGTTTTAGTTAAGGCACATTTTTACCAACTAGATTTTTTTACCCTTTTAATGTCCAGTTGAATCAAGTCCAAATGACCACAGTGACTGAATATTACACGTTCATATTTAACTTTTCATCGTGTTATCAGTCCATGAAATTTCTATACACGAAGGCAGGCGGTGATTTTTCTCCCCATCTGGTTTTTATTTCATTACAACATGTGTAATTAGGTTTGGCCTATGTAATGTGTTTAATCCTGTGATGACAAATCCAAATGGATGGGCAAGTACTTCAGAAAAAAGCATTCCCTGACGCCCACAAAGGAATTCTTTCTGAATCTACCAATTAGTGAGTCATGTTCTGAATAATATGCTTACTTGTGAATGAGTGAATCCACTTGTACGGTGATGCTGGCTGTTCTGTTTCTGAGGCATATATGAATCACGGCTTAAGCTAAGATAGTGTTGCTGGCTTGAGCTGAGCAGCCGCTGACTCAGTTACCCTCAGTGACAAGCAGCCGGCAGAAGTCCATTAAAAGGCCCTTGAATGGGCTCGGATCAGCAGAGGGAACATGCAGGGCTTGAGGTGGAAATGTTACTGCAGGAAGTGGTGTCTGTGTGCCAGTAGGCAGTGCTGAGCGCAGTCACATGCAGTGTCTAGCCTTTCTCTAAATTGCTTGTTTGTGGGTTGTGTGTGAGGTCCTTTCTAAGACATGTGATAGAGTAAACCCACGATATGTGTTTGTGTATCTTTTTGAAAGAGAAAGGGATAAAGGCCCTTCTCTGTCATGCAACAAGCAGCACTTTGGAGGGCTTAATGCAAACAAACAAGGATGTTTTTGTGGTGCGGTCTTGTGACAAACAGACCATGACAGTGGTTCTATATGATCTATTCAGCGTCTCATGTTTGATGTAAATTTTATTCTGGAATTATTCCAGCACAAGGCCACATTAAACAGCTATACTTGCCTCTCCAAGGCCAATCAGTGTTCATTCCAGTAGTCTGATTTGTTACAGACTGTGAGCTCACTCACACTTTTTCCCCCAAGTACAGCACTTTGGTTTTAATTTTAATATTGCGCTTTGACACCCCTCTTAAATCTGTGATTTTTAGTGTGGTACGTAGTGATATTTGGAAGGGAAACGATGATAAATAAACATGCAAACAGCATTTTAACTTTGTTGAATAACCCAGTTAATACACACCTGAGGCAGTGACCCCTAGACACAAACAAATACATGATAAAATAATATTTTAACTAATTAAACCACACAAAATAAGTGTCCTGTGATTTCTCTTTAATAACATTGACGTGACTGACCAACTGCCTTGGGATATGGAGCTTATTAAGACCAAATTACAGAGGAAAGAAGGTTTAAACCACATCCGTTCAAGCTTATCTCCTGGTCAGAAGTTATATCCCATAAAGGCTGGTGCTTGTTCCACGCATAAACAACACATTCAAAAATCATGATCTCACAGCACGAGCCACTTCAATCATAGATCATGCATACATCATAGATTCTCTGAACTCTACTGGAGGGATGAACAGCATTCTTTCAAAAGACATTCCCTCATTTGATCTTTTTATCATGGCGGTGTTGCTCTGAAACCTGCGATGGGTGGCGTTCAATTGGGTTCGCATGTGGTGACTGTGAAGGCCGTTCTAAGACCGTTCAGTGACGGCGTGTGGAAGCGTCTGCATTCATTATGTTTCTCCACTCATTTATTCAGGTTTTTCTCTTTTATCCATACCGTGAGCATTACTGGGTTCTGTTTGTGGTAAAGCTGCCAAAAGGTCCAAGTCACCTTGAAAACTTCCAGGAGGTGATAAAAAAAGAAAATAATATTTTTTTAAAAATAATGAAAAAATTAAAAAAATACATTGAAACTTTTCTCAATTAAAATCAGTTTTCACTAAAGTAGCTGTCATACTGAAAAGCCTTTATGAGGATATTAACAAGAAATGCAATTTTTAATCGACAGACTGAGTGATGAAAATACAAAACCATTCTAAATGTAGTTAATTTAAAGTGATTATCATTAAGGTATCTAACGGAAGAGTTACAAATGCATGCTTTTCATTTGAGAGTTAAACACATGAGATTGCTGTGTGGGAGCTTTCTTACATAACCAAGTGTTACACACAAACCTTTCATGTGGAAAAGTAGGGCAGGCAGTTACTTCTGAAGTGTTTCCTCTCTGCTCTCTTCACCACTTAGCCATTTAGTTGATACTCTCAGCTAACCTAACTTAAAGTGAGTGCTGCAGTGGAATACGTTAAAATATCTCGAATACCAGCGATACATATACTAATAGTAATACACGCAAGCATCTAAACTACTTTACCCAAGCTGTACATGTACTGCCAC
>JAPMOB010211324.1:0-25871 GCA_029875015.1 Lepomis gibbosus | reverse complement strand
GTATTGGTGAACATGTATTCTGCACTTTCCTTCACTGTCAAAACATCAGCCAAATGGTTACAATCTAAAGCAAATCAAAAAGAGAAAACACACAGCTCGCAGTAAATCTACAAACAGAAATGAGTCTATAATGTTCCCCATCGGCCCCAGTCTGTTTGTGCCGCTCTCTGTGCAAACGAAGCAGACCATCACCACACTACTGAATTTGTTTACGGAGCGACTTAATGGATTGTAGAGGCCTGTTGTTGATTTTTCTTCTGCCATTCTGCTTAGTTTGTCTGTTCTGTGCTGCTGCATTTATAATGCAAAAGACAAATCTTTGAAATGCCCCAAAACTACATTCTTGACCTCTGATCACACCTTTCTCTGTGCCTCTTGGCGTCTGAAAGACCAGGAGACATTTTTAACTTGTTCAGCAGATCTTAATTTGTAATATTTTAACAGATTCATCCAAACCCTACTTATTACAAGGTAGATTTTTTAGAAGAAGGTAGATTATTTATCATTTTACAACATAGGGTTGTATAATTAGATGAAGTAATAATACCATAAACGTATTTCCAGACTTAAAGTATCAAAAGTAAATGATATTATTCCAATTTTACCACTAAACAGTACACTTATTAGCATTTTAATGTTGTAGTTCGTCAATGTGGAGCCAATTTGAGATCATTTGACGAAAAAATAAATATAATAAAATATAAGTAGTATAGTACTACATATCATTTAAGCATATCATGTTTTTATGTACAATATGTACAAAGTAACTAGTAACTGTAAGTGTCAAATAAAAGTTCAATAATAGAAATATGAAGTAGCATAGCATGGAAATACTCAAGTAGAGTACTTCAACTTGAGCAAATGTACTTACATTCCACCACTGACAATTACTTTCTCAAATACTTCCTTCAATTTTATTAGTGAAAAAAAGGCTGAAATGGCAGATGGTACCCATTTATTTAGAAATATGATCATGAGTCTATTGAGTCAGAATCAGTTGAAAAAAAAGTTATTTCTGAAATACTCTGAAAGAAACCCACAAAACCTGGCAGAGACAGCCTGGGTACAGAGCTGTTGTGACTGAACTCACCTTCGTACAACCAGTCGGCAAGTCCATTGAAGATGACTCCCTCCATCCCAGAGGAGGTGATTCTCAGGGAGTTACTCCTCACATCTGACTGGTAGTAGATGTTGTTCTCAAAGATGTAGATCTGAAGACAAAGATGATATCGATTGATCGCTCACAGTCACGAATGAGCCCATACCGATGTTTATTTCGTTAGTTGTGTTCCTCACTGCTCGCCTTTTACTTCGTGAATCTGAGTTTTTGCTTGGCCATTTGATTTGTTTTTCTTTTTGATTTCCTCTCTGATGAGATTTTGTTTGGTTTTTTTATATTAAAGCCACTGCATGGTTTATCTCACTACGCAGCAAACGTGTGTGTGTTTACTCTACTCCTTCCATCAGTGTTTTAATATTTACATTCGATCAGCCCGACACATCCTGCATGTTCGCCAAATATCCTCCTGAATTCATTTTTCTCCTGCACGGAAAGCATCTCTCCTTTTTTATTTATTTCCCCCAGCTCTGTTGTGAATATCCATTAGTCACACAGCAGCCATTTTGAATTGGAAAACTGAGCTATCTCTTTTACTGCTGAGCACCAAAAGATACATGTCTGAATCTTTGTCAGTTATCCAATCAGACATAAAAGGTCAGCCTAAAAAGGATGCTGCAACCCAAACATAGAAATATTAGAATAAAAATCTACAATATTAGCTGCCACACAAATGTAAGGATTTGCTAATAAAGGACAGAAACTACAAAGCTTTCTTTTATTAAATTACTATGAAAAGTATTTTTTTCTGAGATTGTAAACGATCCTATCAGAAGTATTAGCAATGGATTAGGCCAAATATTTATTCTGAAATATAACACCGGTATTTAGCAATTAGCTAACACATTTTGTAAGAGAGGGTACTTCCAAACACACTGAAAACTTTAGATAGTGTGATGTCTCCTAATTTCTTTTATTTATCTTACAACTTCCTGGAAAGAACAATTTGATACTAAGCTTAAAAGAATAAAGAAAAGAATCGGGGCATGTTTATGAGCAGTTGTTGACTTCTTAATAACAGAAAACCCTTCTTAGGGTCTTGCACATCCACCCAGGAGATGATTACTTTGCTTGAGTAATCCTCTCTTGCGTACAGACCGTGTTTGATTGACTTCTCTGTTGTACATGTTAGACCGATTACACCTTTATTATTCTTATTAGCACACGTTAGTCTTATTAGTTTGGAGAGATTGTGTAATTTCCAGCAGAGTTATTCACTGTGTGTGTTTTAATGTGCAGGAAACCTTTTTCTGTATATAAAATTGTATCTTTGTCTATATATGGTTCAAGCTTGTAACTACATATCAGAGTTTTAGTTACTGCTAATGCAAACCCGAACTTTCCAACTAGCAAAACACTGGCTGGCTTTTTTTTCATTGAGTGTTTAGTTTTTTAACCAATAAGTTGTTCTGAGGTCAAATAAAGTTGTTATCTATATGTTCTAATCTTTGGTTAAAAAAAAAAAAAGGAAGGAAGGTTATACTACCAATAAACAGTGTTGGGATAAATTTAAAGTGTTAAACATGGTCTTCATTTTTCACTGCAGTCAGATCCTTAATAAACTATTATATATATCATATATAAACTATATAAAGTGTCACCTATCTGTATACAAGGCATCATGCGTGTAATGCAAAGCTGGAATTAGGTCAGTGGCAGAGCAGACTGACTCTCAGACAAACAGAGAAACAGGCTCAGTGAGGATGTAAACAGAGCCTATACTGTAAAAACAGAAAGAAAAGAAGATCGTTGTTGGATCAAATCCCTCCGGAGAGACGAGGAAGCATGAATTTATAAACAGACAGTGAGGAGAGGGAAAGACGGAGAAGCAACAGCAAGAATCACATAAACAGAAAACACTCAGCCTTACCAGCTGTTGTCCTTGTCTTCCCCAAGCTGCGTGTTGGAGCACTGCGTTCTGAACCTCCGGAGGGTTCAGCTCCCAAACCTCCCTGATACACAAGCACACACATGTTGGAAATCACCATCTGTTTCTGAATGCCACCGTGTGCATCAGGTGCTTGCAAACACGACAAAAGGTAAACCTCACCTCGTGTAGATGTTGTAAATGATGAAAGACGCCGTGTATGAATATCTGTACATCTGCAACGAGAATTCAACTCATCACATACAATGCAAAATCCATTTGTGATACCCCTGTGGCAGCGTCTGCCTCTCTAAATCAAGAAAAGACATGAAGCTTAACACGTCCACATGGAGGAACTGGAGCAGCTAATAACTAACAAAAACAAAAACCGGGTTTAAATAAACAGAAAACAATGCAACCAACAATTTAAACACAAATTCATAGTCTTCTACCAGCAGCTCTTCACATCACTCATCAAAAAACTATTTGTATTTTTATTAGTATATAATTATAAATTCTTGCTTAAAGTTGTGTAAAACGGGTTTTATTTCTCAAAAGGGTAATGTCTCCAGCTTTGCAAATAAAAACAACTTTTACTCAACCTTATAACATCTACTGTTTATTTCTCCTTTTACTTCACCAAAAGTAGCTTTGTAACACTGTCTGACAGCTCCATATGGATTCTGTATCAGCTCGTGCCAGCTCTAAGCTACATGTTCACACTCAATCAAATATTCAGCCTGACATATTTATAGAAATCAACACTTATTTTTAGGCCCAAATCCCCAAGACTTTCTCTTTTCCCTCTCTGCCAGGTGAACTGTGCTATGTGTGTCCCGCACAGCTGATTTCCCTTCACGCATGGTGAAGCATTAACTGAAAGAAATTCAATTGAGAGCCACTAAAAATCTCAGGAAGTTGTGCTTCTTGTACCTCAGAGGGATTTCACTATGCCCTGGCAACAAATACAACCGGAGTGCAATCAATTAAGCCTTAATATTCAGAAGAGAGGTGGAGGGAATTGTGCAGAAGATAATGCAGAAGAAATCAGTGTTTCTGTATATAGACTTTTTTTTTTTAATTAAACGGGTGTCTACCTCATTAAGATGCCCTTAAGATTTGGTTTGGATCTGGCAATTATTACAGACTATACCGCAGGGCACACAAACGTCCTCCTCTGGTGTTTCAGCTACTGCAGTGTTTCTAAATCTGAGCCTTGATCCATCTGTTTGCAAACAAATCTAAAAATCAATGGAAAAGCCTTGACTTTGAGGAGCCTCGCGGTGGACGGCTGAATGGTATGAGACACACACACACACACACACACACACACACAAAACACTATTCATCAAGAAACACAAGAGTACACAGAGTAAATGCACAAGCAGCACAAACCCCATAAGTAAAGGCAACCACACAGAAATGCGTGTGTGTGTGTGTGTGCGCGCCTGTAAGTTAAGCGTTCGGTCCAGCATCTGACGTCAAAGCATCAAAGTTAATCTTTTAAACTAAAGTCAATTTGAATTTAAGAAAAAGAAAGCGGCAAAGTTCAGATTTATTGTTGTGGGTTGAGAAAGCGCTTTAATTTGAAACTCACCTGCTTGACATCGTAAGCAAAGAGCGCGTACTTCAGATCTGCAGAGAGCGAGTACTTTGCCACCTTGAAGGCCACCTATCAAGACAGGAAAATGTAGATTTTTAGACTCAACATTTTTCTTTTTAGACTTTTATTTCCCAATGATACAGTTAAACAAAATAAACTGATATATTAAGTGGAAAGCAAGACATCAAACTCAGGCAAATATATACAGTAAAGAAGTAAATAACTAGATAATATAAATGACAAATATGCAAGTGAGCAAAGGAGGATACACTGTTAAATCTTTCTTAGCTACTTAGAAGTAAAAATTATTAGTCTATTAAAAAAAATTGGAAGCAGGAGAATGAAGTTTTACATGAAGCTAAAAAAATAACACACTGAGTTTTTACCATGTTTAACATCTGAGTTTATCGTGTTAGCATGCTAACATTTGTACTACCATGATATAGCTGATGAGTTTTGCAGGTATTTAGTCAGAAAACATTAATGCTTGTGTTACTTTTGGTACAAATGAGCAAGACTGGTTAGCAGCCGAGTCACGTTTTTCCATGAAGAAGGTATAGAGACAAAAAAGGAAACATTGAGGAATCAAATAAGAACATCATAAGAAAAGAAAGAGGGGAATCTTGGTGATTTATAAAGCTCTTGTGTCTGCTAACATTGTTTATATTCCCAGCTTTCGTCCCATGACAATGACAAAAAAGGCAGCAGAAAACTAATCTTGCAACTAAAGGCCAGAAAACCACGAGGGAGCCACGGAGGGGTTTGACATTTCTGGGAGAGGACGGGGTGGACGACATTTCAAAAGATGGCCAGAGTCACTTTTCAGCTGTTGTGCAGTGAGACGAAACAATTAGTCAGACCTTAAAAAACATGATGATTACTTCTCTCTTGGACGCTCTTATTTCTTTTGGTGCCTGAAAGTGTCTCTTATTTGTTTTTCGTGTAATAACTCAAATCTCCAGCTATTTTTCCAGCAGCGATGAAAGCTGTGCAGCCAGACAGTGAGAGTGTTCAGTTCGGATGACGCAGCTGGTGGTGTTTGCAATTTTGGGGTGGGACGAATCAGTGACTTCCTAACAATAAGGCCACCTCTGCTTTTTGAATTCGCTTGCATAGTTTGACGAGCTTACTGCAACGGCCTCAAATCCTCATCAAATCCCCTTATGCAACCATTAAAAGCACAAGCTACAGTCGCGTGGGACAATTCTGAAAAGAGGAAGGCAGGAGAAGAACCAAAGCCCTTCAAAGAAACATTTTTATTAAAAAATGTGCTCTTACAGAGAAGGCAAGAGGCTGAGAGTAAAAGGTTTATGTTTTTTTTTTTGTTTTGTTTTTTACAGTGGATGAGTGTCATGGAATTGCAGGATTATAATAATGTATTAGAAAACAGCTAAATTTGTCCTGCGTTAGTATTCCTGGTTAAATTGTAAAGCATTTAAAGGATATTGACATTAAAAATACTGACATATTTTCTTTTTCCTGAGCACCACGTCCTCACCTAAACGACAAAAGAGGTCGATTGTCCCAAAACAACATATATGTCCGTTAGGAAGCACAAAGACATATACGACTGTTCCCCAAAACGACGTGTACGAGCATTGGCAAGTACCAGTCCAGTGACAGGCATACTAGACCCTATGTTAGTCACATGACATTTAACACCTGGTAAACCTTGTGAAATGCTTGTTGTTTGGTAAGGTTTAGGAAAAGATTATGGTAAGTACGCTACTTATGTCACGCGACAAAAGTCACGTACGAAATGTTATTTCACTTAAAACTTCAAATTTGTCAACTTTGACTTTCTTTCACACGGGACCCGAACCTCAGTCTCCTGAGTGAAAGCCCTAAGTTTCCTTCACACGTCCATCCACCCTCCTTACACTTGCTGGTAATTGTGCTAAGACGAGGTGAGTTTAGGCGAGCGGTCTTAAAGCCTGAGCACGCTCATAGACAGTGCAGACAGCTGGGTACACAACAGTCTCAGCAGGATATTATCATATTCTGATTCTGCAGGTAACTGCCGGCAGGTCTGACATGTTTCCTGCAGCCTCTGGGGATCCAATCACACCAGCAAGACAAGGAGAGAGCAGCTCTGTCTCTTCTTTTAAAGAATAGTGCCGAGGACTGGCCGGCAGCAATGTGAAGAGGCCTGTTCCCCCATATCCTATGCAGATTCCTGTCTTTTTTATGGAGCCCCAGATAAAAAAAAACAAAGTTTAAGATATCTTTTGGAACTTTTGGGTGCTGTTTAGCTTATTTTCGTAATTTTTGCACTAACACAAGGAATGCAACCCCACACACGCGTTAGCTAAAACTGCTGCAAAAGTGCTTAAATTCACTGCTTTGCTGCAACTGGACCCAAATTCTATAATAGTGAAATAATCATGAGATTACAGAAGAGGATTAGGGCCACATGTGAAAAATTTGAGCATAAACTCAGAACTCAAATACATTTTGTGTTGTACGAGGCTCTAATCCTCTTCCGTATAGGATGACAATATTTCATATTGATGTAATAATTAACCAAAGCTTAGAGAAAAGGAGGTATAAAACATACAAACGTGCTGTTGCTCAGGATGACTTCTGTCTCATTCAAGGCAAAGTTAAACTTGATGACGTGGCCGTCGCGGTTCCTGTACACCAACTCGGAATCTGAGAGAGGAAACACAGAAACATTAATGGCAGGATATCACATCCAAGTCACTGAGCTGCACATAAGGACCAACTGAACTGAGCTGTGAGGCTGCAGAAAGTCACCTCACCTCATAAAAGCAATTCTACATATCACTATACAGGTGTGTGTGTAAATGTATGTGAATGTTCTCAGTCATCCAGGTCACAGTTATGGATTATTAATATTATTACTATTATAGATATGTGTGAATTTGTACCAATGCAGTATGAGACTTCAGTAGAGCTGCAGGGGGCTGAACTGCAACAGGTGGAACTAATTGTGCTCATTAGACTCGTGCTGGTTAGACTTGCTTCTGGTTGAGTTTTTAAGTTTGAAACCTAACCAACATGTTTTAGGCTGACGTAAGGAAAACTGAAGTTATACTCCGCTTAATGCTTGAGACCTGGCTATTACTGTAGCAGCAGGTTCATGTTAAACCATTTAGCTTGTAATCTCTGACTTATGCCGGGTGCACATGAGAGGAATTTCAAGTATTAACCATTTTACAAACGTGGGATACACAGATAGAATTAACTGGGTTTTTTTTATCAGGACCAGGCACTTGCCGTTTATATAAAATTATTTCATAGTGGCGCATCTCACAGAAACTCGCATGATCAAACGTGCCTTCAAACGTAAAAAAACATGGCGGCAGACGGCATCTGCTAGTTGAAATTATGCGTGCTATGTTTAGCACAAACTAAAAGAAGAGAATAAAACTGTGAAAAAGCTCATGGCTGAGAAGAGGGAATCAGCATGGTTTATACATTTTATAGAACAAAATACAGGTTAATGATGCTTCCTGGTCAGCTCCCTCTCATTGGCTGTTTCTGATCGGAGGCTGCCTGATTGAATTGGTGACCTTAAGATTATGTCTGTAAACCCCTCACACTACAGATCATTTGAGGTCATTAATCAGTTCCTAAAAGCCTTGGCTTGGGAACATTGGAGCGATTGTCATGAGGGGCGAATCGGACCAAAAAAATTGTGGCTATTGTACAGCCACCATTTGACATGTCATGATAAAAAAAAAGCAGGTGGAACTGTGATTCTGCTCCATTTAGATTTATCAGGAAGCCAACATGCACAGCACCAGAGCCACGGCTCAACTAAGGTCAATGTCATTAGCTAAATTTCAAAATATTGCACAAATTTTAAAAACTGAGAAATTTGAGAAAATCTGAGAAAGGAAATGTGAATATATGTTTCCATCCACTATTATGCCAGTATTAGATAGACACCTGCTGGTGCTAATTCCCTAGTCAGGTGCCATTAAACCATTGCAGAAGAAGAGGGTGCAGCAGAATGCCCTACTTCTCTTATGTCAAACATTAGATGGTGAAAAGCAATGTCGAAAACACAATGGAAATGTGGAGATGGGGGGTTTTCATCTGCAAATGTAAATTGTGCATAAAAACAGGTGGATGGAAACCCACCTGCTAATTATGCTTTTCCTACTATGGTGTAAACATGTCTGAATGAATTTCAGACCAATGCTGTGTTCATATCATGTGGAAATTGCTTCACCAGTTTCTGACTTTAAATGCATTTTTGAAAGTGCAGATACATCCGCGACTCGAATCTAGACAATACAAAAGTAAACATGCCAGCTAAGGTAAATAAGCCCTAACTTACACTTCTAAACACACACCGTTCCTCACACCACACATGGTCAAATCTGCTTCCAACCATAGCTTAATTAATAGATAATATAATTTCAGGGGATGGAGCAAAACTCCAGGGGATGAAATTAAACTCATCCTTGCTTAATTAAACTTCAATTAGAAACAAAAATCAGGCAGTCAATTCACAAACTTGGAATCTGTAACAAACCTCCACACCCAGGTGTTTTCAGTTATTTTGACTGACTAAACTTCTGCTCTGTTGAACGTTGAGTGGGATTAATGCTGGGAATTGTACATCAAAGTCCATCAAATAATCTGGTCAGGCTAGCATATACAGTACAGTACAGTACAGCAAAATGTGAGTGAAATCAATTGAGTGTAACTGGAATTTCTTTGTTCACCAGATTCACTCGCAGAGACCAAATACACAATTTGCACAGTGCTTTCATGATGGAGAGTTTGCAGGCTTTTATTTAAGCCCCTCAACTATTAGCAACGTGTCTTGACAAACCTTGAAAGACTGAAGAGAACCAGTCCAAAATGGAGATTGCTTTAATATTAGCAGAATAGCAATATCCAAATATATATCTGCCTGCTCTTAACATGTCAGCATGTGTCTCTACAACAATAGCCTCATGAAAAAAAAAGGTTTAGTAAGTGGGTACTGTTCAAGGCCTTTACATTGCACTTAAACACCTGACAAAATGTTATTTAACAGGATAGTAGAAGTTTTTACTACAGCAAATGACTGACAATATTGTGCCATGTTAGGAATAAATAAATCCATGTAACATTGATTTAAATGGTGTTTAAATGATTGTCCTAATGCCTAGGCTGTAATGTCTAAAAAGGACAAGAAATGTGGAGTTTAATCCCGGTTTCTAATGTCTACGTCCTCCTCATGAGATGTACAGGCTCAAAATACAACGCAATAATGAGGATTTGATCACCTAAATGTGAAAATGAAAAATGACATCAATGAGCAGGAGAGGTCAGACATATGATAATAAGTGTTATTCCTGTGGGTGTCATTCTTCTTATCTGGCAAAAAAACACACACACACACACACACACAAGAAGAGCTGCACCTTCTGCAGAAGAAGAAAAGGAAGCACAGGCTCTCAGGTTTCCATTACACTGGGGATTCAGGGAGTCTGCCATTTCATTATCCGTCACTCCGGAACATTTGTAATTCACAGCAACACACGAACAGCAATGATAGCTGACACACACACACACACACACACACACATCCCTGTCCTGGATTTCTCTTATCTTACATAGGTCATAGCTGCACCTTCCAGACCTGCTGTTCGGTCACCTGCTGTGTCTGTGAGATCCTGTAGAACAACAAAGGCATGCTGTTCCTGAAATGAAATCGAACTTTGCATTTGTGCAAGCGAGATAGAGACTCATTACAAATGTCCAGCACATGACATGAGCATGAACTTTACACAGCACATGACCTTTCACTAACACCTCGCTCTTCAAAATATCCCTGCTGCACGAACACTATGCATATGGACAGTTTTGATAAATTGTTTCACTAGCAAGGCCCACACCATCAACAGATGCGTTTGTGCAAGGTTTTGGCTCACTGTACGGCTTTGATTTGCTATTGCATTGTGGGGAAGCTTTGGTGGGAAATGCAGGCATAAAAATGCAAAGTAGCACCCGGGCGTAACCTGTAATCCTACAGAGAGGAAGAACGAGATGAGGAAACAGCATAGAGAAAGGGGTTGGGAGAAGATATAATGATATAAACATCCATTTATAAATGTATAAACTTGAATTGGAGAACTTGTGATGCTCATATTTTACTTTTTTCTATCATTTCACACACCAACTCATTAAGTGAATATTCAAAAAAGAAAATATAATAATAATTAGCCCTGACACACAAAAAAAATCAACTCTGGACCAACTTAAAATATTTTGCAATTTTTTAAAATGTCAATTGTTTTCTATGTTTTACCTTTATTACTTAAACTCACAGTAAGTCATTTCTGCAGATGGGGGTCTCTTACATAAAAACAATAATGAACGACAGTTTGGTGATGTCAGGAATTAGCATGGGCTCATGGGAGTCGTATTCAATGTTAAGCAAACACCATAGCCGATGATGTATTGAAGTTTTATACCAGTGTATCTCTTGGAATAAATAGCAACCAGAGGAGGTCAAGGGGATACAATTCCATTGAAAGGCGACCAAATGAACCGGGTTGTAAAAAAATGTGGGATTTCTCTGGGCTTTAACATTGTTGTAAACAATTAGGATAACTCAGGATAACGTTTTTAGACATTTATACGTGAGAGTTACATATTATACTTCAAATAATAGAAGAAAAACTTGTTGCCAGCCCTGTTAAAATTACAGTTAGCGTGAATTACATATGCACCTAGCTAAGCAAGCAAGCTAGCTCCACACACTCCACCGTCTCGTCCAAATATGGTCATGTCGCTCATTCAACGGGTGACAGCACAATGCCTACATCCAATTCTTTTATACAGTCTCTCAAGCAATCTGTGGAGTTGGTGGAGACCAAAAACAGAGCTAAAACAACAGTGAAATTTGGACTTGCCTTTATCAGGTAGACACAAACATGACTCCAAATAAATTATCATGATTCTTATTGTCTGCTGGATGTGTAAATATCTATGTCAATCCCTCATCACACCTGGGTTGCACTCCCACCACTGGCTTCCTGTTCATTAGATTCACTGCTAATCTGTAATGTAATTGCAATTTTAGAATAGAAGAAAACGTTATTGTCCACAAGTGGAAAAGTGGCATGTTGGCCATTAAAAAACACAACACTGATATATGAATACTATACTCCAAGTACCAAAATACAATACACGACATTTAAGAACTTCTTCTATATTAGTGTCCTCATTTAGTCTTCAGAATTGCACATGTATGCATATTTAATCAATTTTTTCACATTTTGCGATATAATTGCAAATTTAATTTAATTTTGAAGGTGTGAGACTAGTGACAAGTCAGACTCTTCCACTTTACAGGCGTTTACACTGTAAAACATGCCCTAGTCATTTCTTCTACTGTTTCTAGAGTGTGTTATATTTATGAGTGTGTAACTAAGACTGCTTTCTAGTTCAAGAGTATCTCCTTAACATTAAAGCTCTTTCTGTAAGTAGGTAATGTCTTACTTTAAATACTTGAATCCAAACTGATTGTTTCAAATTCTGAACAAGCTCATCAAACTGAACCAGAAGCAGCTGTGCCTCCGCTCGCTCCCTCCCTGTCGCCCCTGATGAACTCCTGAAACTCATTTGGAATGAATTTGTGTCTGATTGCAGGGGAGGCAATCACTCACTGCTGTATGAGAGCAGGCGGCTTTCAGGCTAAAGAAGTGTAAAAAAATAAATAAATATCACATCGCTAGAGTGAAAAAAAGGATGTTTAGACTGATAGTGAGACATAATGTTTGACGATTATCTCTGAGAAGTAATTAAGTCACAAAATCTTGAGCGTTCAGTGACATCGCTCCCCACACTGGGAAACTGTATAAGTGATCATTTTTAGCTCTTTCAGGGCACAAAACACAAGCAATGCAAATGTTCAGGAAATTTCAGAACATTAGATGTTGCTCATTAATATTGTTTTCTTGTGGATTAGAAGTCACTGAAAACAACTATCTGAAAACTGAAAACTAACACTCACCTTTACATGTCTGAAATTTGCATGAAGCTGATTTGAGACCTACTTTTAACAACCTCATCCTGCAGGAAAACCTGATGAATTTGGTGCCCTACTTCCCAGAACCCACAGAAACATTGTTACTCCAACCTCTAAAAAGGGACCTCTGGCACTACAAGGACCTCTGAATATTTGCGGGTGAAGTGCTTAAGTGTTTGACCCTGTCGCGAGTTTCTCTTCTTCAGTAGACACTGTCAATTATCTTAATTTACAATGACATGCTTGAGTAATGGAACAGCATGTAATATACAAATGAAGAGTTTCAGGCATAAGTTTCACAAGTCAAAGAATTTATTGTCATACACCTGATAGATTTACAATGAAACATTTAAAGCTGCTACAGTTGATATTTTTACATTAACAATGGATGAAATGGTGTTAATGTGAGAGTTGACAGTTTTTAGTGAAGAAGACAGATAATTATCTCATGACTCTACGGTTCCTCTCAGCTCTAAACTTTTTTTACTCTTTTTTTTTGTTCTTTTTTTTTCGGTGTTTAGGTTCATCCTTCCCATAGTGTCCTTTTCAGCCGCAGCTATTCCCAAAGTAAAAGTTCTAAAAACACACTGTACAGTACCTGTTCAGCACCAAATGGCAAAGAGACACAGTTACAGACTAGCTGGTGAACATAGTGGAGCATTTAACAGCTCTTGAGTAAGCCTGCAGCTTCCGGTCAGAGACCTGATGTGAACACAGAAGTCACTTAAACCTGCATTCTATCAAACAGCCAGCAGGGGGCGATTCTTCTGGTTGGAAATAGAAGTCCGGTTCCATTAGAAACAATGGTAAAATGACCCTTCTTCTCAGCTGATTTATTACCTAAGTAAACACTTTCCTGATGAGTTTATGGTCTCAGTTGCTAGTTTCATGTCTTCTTAAATACAACATGATGTTCATTTAGTAAATTATGGTTCCATTTAGAGGAAAATAGACCACAAAGTAGTATGCCTCAGGGCAGGATTATTTATGATTGACAAGTCGTTATCATGGCGACCTGTCAATCAGGCTGGAGTGACTCCTACCCACAGCACTGTGTAAATTTAACCAGCGATGTACAAAAAGCTTATTAGGAGTTGGCTGTTCACTTTCTCTGGTGAGGACATTTAGTTTTAAGCCTGTTGTTCTCTAGACAAACTTATCAGCCCTGTTCAAATGACAGCGTGAATTACAGACGCACCTAGCTAAGCAAGCGAGCTAGCTCCACACGGTTGAGCGCCACCGTCTCATCCAAATATGGTTATGTCGCTCATTCAACAGGTGACAGCACAATGCCCTACATCCACTTATTTTAAACAGTCTATGCTCTCTAGCCATCTATGGAGTTGGTGGAGACCAAAAACAGAGCTAAAACAACATTGAAAATTGAACTTGCATTTATCAGGTAGACACAAACATGACTCCAAATAAATTATCATGATTCTCATTGCCACTGGATGTGTAAATAAGCATCTGTTTAACAAATCACCTGAAAGAAAAAGAGGGACCACATCACACCTGGGTTGCGCTCCCACCACTGGCTTCCTGTTCATTGCTAATCTGCTCCCCCCTGATCTGCCAAAAAGCTGTCTCAAAACCTGAGGCGATCCTGTAGAACAACCTGCCAATCCATGTCAGAACCGCCCCAACACTTTAAATCATTGTTAAAAAAAACATGTCTTTCCTTTGGCAATTCCTTTGAATTAAGAAAGTTATTATCCCAGGTAATTGTATTATCATTATAGTCTATGATATACTGTATACTCTAATTCATGTTTTTTATTCATGTCATTTATTGTTGTATTTTTAGCTTGTAAAGCACCTTGATAAACCTTGGTTGTTTTATGTGTGCCATATAAATAAAATTGATATTGTTATCATCAGTGATTACAGCTTGGTGTGCAAAAGGTTTAATTAGGAATTTGACCATAATGCACAATTAGGACAGCTCATCAAAAAATGACAAACATCCATATGAAAACCTCCTCTAAGCTTTGTCACATATACTTTTGGCTATGCAGTGTCATTCTGCAATCTTCTTTGTTTTGATAATAGAGGATTTATGGGGGATTTATAGGGGATATATTAGTGAGAAAAGGATTGTGCTCTCGCTATTTTGTCTCCACATGATTAACTTATTTACATACATAATACCATCATAAATAATGCATAATTCATGTTGTTCTATTCATACGGGTCACTGCTAAAGATGTTGCCTATTGTTTGTGCAAACCTCATTAGCAATCATGTATGACGAGCCAAGCAGCGTGAAGCACTCATCCATAACATGCTCTGATTGGACAGACACACACACACACACACACTATATATATACATAACACAATATACTTCTCTCTTATGTAACTACCTAGATGTCAGGTACTGGCATCAGATATAAACAAGCTGTACTTTACATTAATGATCAACATTAAGATGA
Source organism: Lepomis gibbosus (assembly GCA_029875015.1). Taxonomy (NCBI): domain Eukaryota; kingdom Metazoa; phylum Chordata; class Actinopteri; order Centrarchiformes; family Centrarchidae; genus Lepomis; species Lepomis gibbosus. Next base: position 10,851 of record JAPMOB010211324.1, on the reverse strand, counting down.
TGAACATTAAGAATACACAATGTAAACAACAGCATGATGAATAATTCAGTACAGTACATACAGTACATCACAACAGTGACCCTATGAATACATGGCATATTGGAGTGTCAAAATAGACATTATCAATGAAGCCATCTCCACTGAAAGATGATAAAATGGTTCCCGTGTAACATCTAAAATCATCTAAACATCTAAAAAAAAAATGATGCAAGAAGATCATTAAAAAGCAGAGAGCAGCATACTGACAACGCGGCTTCTTGCTCTTGCACTGCCTGCAGACTCTACACAGTGAGACTCATTCTTCTGTTTTGTTTGCAACTACCAGATATCACATGCCAATTTAAGTTTGGGCGGGACTTTAACATCTTGTTCATTGTGGGGCTATTTCTGCCAACAACCAGGTTTTGTCTTCTTTTAAGACAGAACAATGGTTCTCAGCCTGGGGATCCAGACCTCCAAAGAGTCCCAATTTCTGACAAAGGGTAACAAGATGATTAAAGTGATAAAAAGGAAAAACAAATGTATTTCTATTTTAGGACTGCTACTTTTTTGGACCAAAAATTACTAATTTGTCGAATTCCATATCAACATAATAGCCATAATGTGGTCTTAAGGGTCAAAACAGCTTTAAGATGATTCATAACAACGACAGAGACAACTCGTGACCGTTCATGTACTGTGTATTCATTGACCATAAAACACCATGGGCCAGATTTACTAACATCCCGAATAAAGACTTCTAAATTGCGTGTGCATTCTAAAATATTGCACATGCAATTGCAGTACCTGTTCATGTGATCAACTAAGAATTATTGCGCAAATGACAACAGGAGCAAACACAACAGAGGTGGCAGTATTTAAATGGGAGTTTTGCGTGTTTTAATGGTTTCCACCATGGAGAGTCAATCAATCAATCAAAATTTATTTATAGAGCACTTTAAAAATCCAAAGTGGACACAAAGTGCTTTACAGTCAAACAATAAATCAAAACAGAAAAGACAAAATACAAAGCTCACACTATGCATAAAAAACAAATAAAAACAATAACAACAATACAATAAAACAATAAAATCAATACAACCAAAACTTATGTCAATTTCAGTTATCCAAAGGCCAAGAAAAAGAGGTGGGTTTTAAGAAGAGACTTAAAAACAGACAGTTTTTAAGTAGATCGTACCACAGTTTTGGAGCTGCTACAGCAAAAGCACGGTCCCCTTTGAGCTTGCTCTTTGTTTTGGACACACTTAAGAGCAGTTGATTGGCTGACCTGAGAGAACAGGTTGGTCTATGGGTGTAGCAGCTCAGACATGTGGGGTGGGGTAAAACCATTAAGACATTTAAAAGCAAATAAAATAATCTTAAAATGGATCCTATGATTTACAGGCAGCCAGGGGAGTGAGGGTAAAATGGGGGAAATGTGTTCATATTTACATGTTCCAGTTAAAAGAAGCGCTGCAGCGCTTTGTACCATCTGGAGACGAGTAACAGAGGACCCTCTGATCCCAACGTACAGTGCATTACAGTAATCCAGCTGAGTGGAAACAAAGACGTGGATTACAGGTTGACACGGGGGGGGGGGTCCCAGTGGTGCCACCAAAAAACATCACTTCTGTCTTACTTTCATTAAGGGTGCTTTCACACCTGGATCGATTGGAGATGTTGTTCCGAAAAAAGGGGCGTTTCCCTTTTGGCCCGGTTCATTTGGTGATATGTGAACACAACAATCGCACTCTGAATCGGAACAAAACAACTGAGCGAGACCGCCTAGAAGAGGTGGTCTCGGCTCGATTCCATACGAACCCTGGAACGGCTCGTTTGCAGTGAGAACACAACCACCTCATGAACCGGAACAAATCAATGTGTTGCCTGGCAACTGACGCTAAAAGATCGCTTTTCAACAGCTTCGGCAGCGTGTTTTGTTGCGGTATGTTGTTGTGGTTGTATTATGTAGGCCTACTGCTGTCGGAGTTTTTTAACTTCATGCGGCGCTGCTCGACGGAGCGTTTACAACGTCTCTCTTTAATTTCATCACTGACCCGCTTGTAGACTTCAGTAGTGTTCTTATGTGTGGTGTGCAACATCCGGGAGATGTGTTGTTTCGACCAAACATCTATTTCACCTTTTTGCAACGCGAAGTCCACCCGCGATTCATTTTGTGTTACTGTTGTCATGGAGATGTCCCCCAATGGAATGAGCGACCTGCATGCATGAGGTAGTGACGTAATGGCGTAAGGAAAGCCCTGGAAGGGTGAGCGATTTGGACCGCTTTACAACAGTGTGGTATGAACACGAGTGACGTAATTAATTGATTCGGAACAAAGTATCTGTTCCGGAATAAAACAAATCATCCAGGTGTGAAAGCACCCTAAGACTTAAAAAGTTAAGAGCCATCCAGGCTCAGCTGATGCATTGGTAAAATTACCATCAGTAAAATGCATGTTGTAGACTGTATGTAAGACATTGGCACGTGAAAGACCGACACATTTTCTGTCCTCCAACACCGCGTGCACAGATGACACAATGAACATATCTACTGTAAGTTCTAAGTACATTACATGATAAATTGGTTAGCTAGCTCACAACAATGTTTATCAGTTTCATGCTCTGACTTAACGAGGCGCGACGGCGTGTCAGCTTTTACGGAGGCATGAAAGTGCGCATGCGCAAGCTTGAAGAATGACGTATGACTTATGGAATTTACAATAGTCATACGTCACCACCCCGTTTTAACAACCAAGCAACTTTGAGCACAAAATTAAGCTATTGTCAAAAAATATTTGGTGAACTGTGGGTAATCAACATTGTAAGGAAGTGACTCAGAAAAATATGAAATATCATAGAAATGTCAAAACACACTGGAGGGGGGGCTTTAAGTAACGGTCCAACAGTTTATTTTTTTTTAAGAGGGACATAGATAGGGAGGGAAAGCAGCCACTGCGTAAAAACCTTGGTTTGTTTCATTCTGTGCATCCCGAGTATGTGGAAATCGCATGTACCTGTCCATCCTGCCTGAGATTGCACTAAGTACTTCAGACAGCACACCTGAAAAACTGCTTTGGGAAACCCCAGCAGAAACAGATACAGTATGCTCGAATGACCCAGATGCGAGGAAATGCAAGCAGGTCGTGCTTCATCCAGCCAGAGTGTACAATCACCGACCGTCCTCACCGTGCCCGGTCGCTCCGAGATTTCCTGTCCCTGTACGCCGAAACGCCACAATCCCTCTCCCATATTTACAATGGGTTGTGTCGCAATTACGACCAGCGCGCTGTGAACAGTTGGCATTCCCTTTGGCTGGATGAATTTTACACGTGATCCATGCATTACTGCAGCTGGGGGCTCTCCGCAGCACCATGCAACTTTCTAAATTCTTTCATGTTACAGAGAAAAGAAGTAAGGTTGAATTGAAATTTGCTTTATTGGCAAGAATGTTAATTAACAGTTAACTGTATTGCCAAAGCTAAAGGAAAATAAATACGAAAAAATATTCAATTCATATTGTTCATTGAATAAATAAAATAAAATAATTGTATTTCTATATATTGGATATAGAATAATATTATCTAATATTTTTAATTTCTCTACGTCTTCTTTCATTACAACAATAACAGCAACCTCTGTGAAACACTTGGCGGTTTGCACCTTCCTTTTAAACTTATTAAATACAGATGCTGTTGCACTCACATTGCGTTTAGGCTTGGTAGATTACATTGCGTGTAGTAAATACATGTATTTGCATGTTACGCCCAAAACTGCATTCATTAAGGCTAAAGTAGTAAATGAACAACAGGTGCTATCTTGCACTTTTGAAAGATGTCATTCTGAGTCCACATTATTAGATACATACATGTTAATTTGCTGATGATATAAAGTTTGGACATTAGTAAATTTGTCCCATTACATTTACATTGTACATTACATTTGGGTTAGTTTTCATCACCTATTTATGAAACCTGACTGCTGTCATCTACAGCACTCCAAGTTACTAACATTTATTGTGAGCAAACACTAAGCTCATTCGTTAGCTACATCCATGCTAATCCAGCTAAATCTGGAAAAGTTTAACGTGTTTTCAAAACATCAAGTCTCCTCTCTTCTTTTGTTCAGCAAGCAAACCGTTCTTTGTATTTTTTTTAACAGACAATGATTCCCATGGCCCTGGACATGGAATTGTTTGGCACATAACATGAAAGCCAAAGTCAAGACGTCGCATCCAGTCTAGCCTCTGTAACTCAGAGCATTTTATTATTTCGTCTTTCTGAAAGAATAGAGCCTATTCCCGAGGTCTAAGATAAACTGGCTCCGCTACAGCAACTGTTCAACAATGATCACTAATGACCACAGAAAGCTCCCTTGAGGGTAGCCATTTCCCACTGTTTCTAGTCTTTGTGTTAAGCTAAGTTAGCCCACAGCTGGAGGTAGCCTCATAATTACCATATACATATATACATACGAGTGTGGTATCAATCTTCTCATCTAACTCTTGGCAAGAAAGTGAATAAAATGTGGAAACGATTCCTTTAAATTAAACCCGTCACTCACAAAATCTGATGTTTAAACACATGTCGTTTCACATCCTTATGAATTTCACACTACCAGTACTCAGGATCTAATCTGTGTACCTTAAATACATTATTTATTTGCACTCATCTATGTTCATGCTGAATTGAAAGTGCTCAGTTTGATTGTTTTTCTCTGATTGGTTTGAGAATATCTTCTCAATGGTATTCAGCTCTTGTTTAGCAGCCGCTGAACTCAAGGAGCTGCAATCCCACATCTTCATTTCTTAATTTATTTAGTTTTTTTAAGTGTTTGGATGTGATTTTGACATTCCCAGAGCATGCAAGGCTCAACATGAATTCCCTTCCTCTTGCTTTGTTTCAGCCTTCTACTTTTTGAAGTATAAGAGATCTGATGTAAGTGTCTCATGTGCCATTAAATTAAGGTGAGGCCAGACTCGGATGTTAGAGGAGAGAAGAGGAAATGAGTTGGAGGTTGTCAAGGAAGCAATTTCCATAACAGACGTGTTTGAATTACACCCACAACACCTCCAGGAGGCCCAGCAGTAAATTCAGTTTCTGGCCATGCTCGTCTACACGGGCTCTTGGCTCCCATCACTCCCAGTCTACATTAGATTTACACCCCACAACATGTCAGCCGGTAATTTCCCAACTTCATCATCAATCTCAACAAAACAGCTCATGAGACAACTGACCCTGTAGAGTTGAAAAATTCATTATTGTGGTTCTACAAGTTAGGTCTCACTTTCCCAGGTGATAATACAGCCTCTGTAACACTTGAGCTAACAGCTAACTGTGTTTCTTAATGTTTAACTTTAACAATATACAGTCAATCCATTATTTATTTACTAATTGATCTATCTGATCTGATTGATTAAGCACCAATATACAAAGTACAAGTTGTATCAGATGTTTAGACTGACTTTTATTTGCTAAATGCGTGCTTTATTGAGGGGAACTGAGCTCTAGACTGTCTATATTAAAGCCACCACCAGCCGTTGGTTAGCTTAGCTTAGCATACAGACTGAAAATGGGTGAGGAAACAGCTAGTCTGGCTCTTTTGAAGCCACCATCTGCAAAACTTTATAACGTGTTTGTTAAATCGTCATGTTGTTGTATCACAGGCCGGTTATGTGCTATTTCTCGGCAAGGCACAATAACTTCCTGGAATGTTCAACTATTCCTTTAAAGACAGAGTCTACTGTGTTATGGTAGAAACAACTCTATTGAACAGACTACTCACTTTCTCAAGAGATTTACATCTGTTTCAGTAACAAAACCAACAAGGGCATTAAAAAGTGATTCATCAGTTTAAGGTGTGAAATCTTTGAAATAGATTTGAAATGTTCAGTTTGAAGGTGTTTTCAGTGGAAGAGACTAATTACACAGCTAAAAAATACAGTTGTCTTTGATATTTAAGGCAAGACACTACATACATTGGTCAATTTTGAGATTTGGGGCTTTTTTTCTCCCAGTACACGTCTTTCAGGCTAGTGGAAAGAAAACGAAAGAAAGAAGAAATACAAAAAATGAATTGTACTTAATGTTAGTAATCAGCTGGGAAAGTTACATGGTGGTATCTAAGTGCAAAAACAAGTAATCAACTGGGGAAGTTTCATGGTATTTATTAAACGCCTGATTCACCTGTAGTGCCTGGCCTTAAAACACGGTCGACAGGAGGAAAGAATAAATCCTGGAAGATATTGCTGGAAATATCATGTCGATGCACTGAGCTGTATTAAGGTAAGGTTAAAATGTTGATGACTGTTGCTTTTTACAAGCTGCTATGTGAAGTAGGAGTCCTGTGTCATCATCATTTTTTATACTTTGGATTGATTTTAATGGATGAGACATTTCTCTAGCAGAATAAATAACACTTTGTTGTTATTTTACACCCTCCTGACGTAGATTTCCCCAGCTTGTACCATCTGGTTACCATCATTTCCTTCTTAACAAAGACAGCACATTAGAATCCTTAAACCTTTTTGACCACCTGGGAGCAGTGTAAATAAACTGTAAATATACTAGTCAAGATTCCAGCCAAACCAGGCCAAGTCATTTCAAATGTGCATGAAAACAGGCGTATGGAAATGCACTCACTAACTGATTATTCATGCCATTACTTTTAAGTTGATTTGGCAAAAAACTATCTGGCTCTTTACATGCACAATACTACACTTAGTTCACTAACTAGACTCTGGCTTTGCGGACCTGAAAATAAAAACAATGAGCCTAAAGACGCTACAAAGCTGAACTGAACTGTGGTGTCGGGTGATAATTCTTCGTGGGCAACCTCACTACGAGTAACCCTTTCATTTCAAATAGTCATGTGGTCCATTGTTAACATGAAAATAATTATTACAGCTGCTTTAAACATCACACACTGCATTCTTTTAACTGCTTGAGAAATAAATAAATAAATTCAGTCATCAGTCGTGGCACATTTTGAGATCAAATGAGTTTTCCCGCTTTTAGGGAGAAATAAGGTCCTCACAAGCACACTTACATACAACTGAGTGTGTGTGTGTGTGTGTGTGTGTGTGTGTGTGTGTGTGTGTGTGTGTGTGTGTGTGTGCGTGTGTGTTAGAGGCCATCCCAACCAGAGCCCATAATGAGAAGCCACAGGCCACAAGACTAGTCATTAGTATTATCTCCCTGTGGAAGGGAAGGACGCAGCGGGCAATGGATCTCTGTTTCATATCCAGAGCAGGAAGGCCATCTCTCACTGTTTCCCTCTCCCTCCACCTCTGTCCTTGTGTCTCTCTGTCTCCTTCTGTCACTCCCAGCAAGTCTTCAGAAAGGTGTTATGGATATATTTTGTCATCTACTTCCCTGAATTTACCATTAAAGCCATCATTTATTACTGTCATGATGATTTTTAGTTTTTTTGTGTTCAGCTCCTCCAGCTATATCTGCTATTTTCTTTCCTCTCTCTCTCTCTCTCTCTCTCGCTTTCTTCCTTAATCTTTTTTTCCCCTTCTCCAAGCTCGAATGCAAACACAATCTGTGCCGCTGTCACGACGCCAGTTAAACAACACAGACATTTTGGGATTCTCTGCGTTTTACGGGCGAGAACATGTGGAGGAATGATGCTCTCTGCACGCTGTGTGCCACAGATCAAGGCTGTGCAGCAGCACCTCCAGCAGAGTGCATCTTATGTAACATGGAAAGAAAATCAGGAGGTGTTGATGTAGCCAGGAGAAATATTGGGAAGGAAAAGGTCAGTGAACTCAAGTGGCAGGGTGTGACGGAGGTCACATTTCTTCCACTGTGAGAAACAAGAAACAATATTTGGATAGCTGGGAATTTACTGCATTTACTGTTAACATTACATATATTTGCGTTTGTTCATAGTGACAAAGAAGAAGTATTTAGATTCATGGATGCATAATAATTATCGATCCGATTAATTGTCAGATGATATTGGGCTTATTTTTATTATCAGAATCATATTGGCAAATTTAATTTTATAATGTAACCGATAAGACTCAACCATTCCAAACAAACATGTCATCGTCAGTTTGGATGTTTCTTCACAGTTTCAGAGGAAGACATGACTGCAATATGCAATTCTTGTTCTGCAAGGGTTCTGAGGTTTTCGACATATGTCACCTGAAAGTTTGTCATCGCGACAAAGATGTGCTATAAGAAAACAAAGCAAGCGAGTGTGGTAGTGTCTATTCAACAAGCATGTGAAAACTGCAGGAAGTTCACCAAAGAGAGCCAGACATATCGACATATGACCTTAGCCCAGAGAGTAGTGGGCAGTGGTGGCCTAAAGGTTAGAGAAGTGAGGTTGTGACGGAGGTCACAGGTTCACTCCCCGGATAGGCAGAATAAATCTGGGTGTGGAAAGTAAAACAAGCCTCCCTCATTTACCACCACTAAGGGGCCCTTAACCTTGAGCAAGGTCCATAACCCCAACTGCTCCAGTGGAGCCCTAGTGGGCAGCTTCCAGGGAGCTCTCAGTGAAGCTCCCAGAATAAATAAGAGTTAAATAAAAAAGCTCAGTTTGACGGCTCAGTGGCTGAGTAAACTTTTTTTTAAAATTAAAATATAAAGAAATTATTGGTTACTGAAAAAATCCATCTCGTGCATCACTGTTCAGATCCTTTACCCAAGTAAAAGTATCAGTACCACACCATGAAACAAAGTCCTCTATTCAAAACCTTACATAAGTAAAAGTATGTACTGTAAGTATCATCAATAAAAGTAAAAGTATTCATAGTGCAGTAAAATGTTTCCTGTCATTTCATCTGATGCTTCTGGATTAATATTACAGCTGCAGGTGTTTATGGTTGTGGTGATTTTAACTGCTTTATATACTGTTGTGATTTTAATCTACAGCAATTCATCACTGTCCTGTGAGAACCACGTCTCTCCTGAGCTCAGAAAAACACTCTGTTTTCAGCTTTGAGATGATGATGCTCTTTTCTTAAATCTTTTATTTAGCAATAATAAAGAAGAAGGAGCAATTTCTCAACCCATCATCATCCCCCACATTCCAAATCACCAAATTTGATGATACATGTTTTTCACGGCGCTGTGTGTAGCATGAAGAGACTTCAAACTGTCTTTCCATTATACAACCTTGTGTTGCATAATGACAAATAAACTACCTTGTGTATTGTAAAGTACAAGCACCTTGAATTTAAACAGTCCACTGCTTGGTTTAAGTGTCTTGCTCAAGGACACTGACTCAAACACCTACTCTAACAACCTGAGCTGGAGCTGCAACAAAGATTTTGATATGAAAGATTTGGTGATGTATATTTGATTTATCCCCAGCTTTGTCCTCCACAGACAACAGGTTTTTTCTTCTTTGTAAGTAAAGAGCAAGAAAGACAGACACAACCCCTGTCTGCTAAAACTTATGTTTATGTAATAAACACAAGTTGATCGTAGGTACAGTCTTGACAACGTTCACAGATATTTTTGCAGACGAGAATTATACCTAGAATTATAATCCTTCCAAAACCCACCTGCTCTTGCAAATTAGTTGTATATAAGCATTATTTCAAGGAGAGAGGGTTGCTTAACATATATACATATACTTTATTATAACGTATTATACTTTACTTAACTGTGTTTATAAGAGACAAGAGACACTTATCACTATACACTATTTAGGAAGTATATACACTATTGTATAGTACAGCCACAAAGCATGAGCTGCAAACTTGCATTCAATCTGCTTATTAAACACAAATGTTTTACAATAGCTATTATTGGAAGTACTGGAAATGTGAAAAATGTCAAATATGTGGAAAAAACGCTTGCAGTGGGAATTGAAGCTGTTTAAACGGAGAGGTGACGCAACCGGAAACACAACACAACCCATCTTAGACGGAGGGAAGTTTGCAGGATCACAAACAAAGAAGAGAAATCGAGCTCATGGTAAAAAAAAATGAGCATTTACCGTCCAGCTACATTAACATGCAGGTTTTTTAATTTGAGCTTTTCTATTGCAGTATTCTAACCACGAGTCTACTGTTGAATGTCTTCCTCTGGCTTCCAGTAACATTTAGAGTTGATTAAAATATTTTATTAAGTATTTTTTTACTACTTGCGTCTGCAGGAGCTGCAGACGAGATCAGATTATGCATTTCATTTTCATCCAATTTATTTTTACCGGCTTGCTTTTATTATTCCAGTGGCGGGTATCTAATATTGAACATGTAAGTGTCCTTACTTACACTCAATACACAACATAGCACTGTGCACTACATGTTGCACATTGCACACTGGTACCAAATAAGCATGGTGTTATTATCATTATTATGTGTTTATTATTAATATTGTTTGAATGTGATTTATCAGAGGGTGGGAGGACAGAAGTCACTGTAGGCCGCCGTGTTCTACATTCAACATGACACTGTGAGGCCATCTGTGTTTGGATATGCAGGTCAGCAGGAGTCGCTTCAATTATGTGTCTGTGTTTATGCACTGTGCACTGTAGTGATAAATAACTAAACAAAAGATCAGGGGCCGTGCTCACAAACATCCTTAGGCTAAAAGAGGCTAAGTTACAAGAAAAACAAGACATCTATCTATCTATGTATCTATGAGACTTTTTTCTTTGTAATTTTCAATTTTCAAAATATTTTAATATAATTTAATTTAGACTTCATTAGTAATTTGTTGAATTTTCAAAACAACACTTCATTTCATTTATTTATTTAAACATTTTTTAGATCATAATGTAGGCAGGTCAGTTTCTTTAACTGAAGCATTACAGAAATAAAAAACAGATGTCACGATCCTGTCCTGTATGCTGTGTTTTTGGTCTGAGGGTTTTGGTTTTGTAGCTGCATGTTAGTCTTGTCTTCTG
>JAPMOB010211322.1:0-17380 GCA_029875015.1 Lepomis gibbosus | reverse complement strand
AGAGTTTGGAATGTAGCGGTCAAAATGACCGCTTGTGGCAGTTCTAGTAGTTTGGGAATTCTGGCGCTTCTAGTGTTAAGATACAGTGTGTCTGACACTCTGAGGGGGAATTTAAATAGTTTGAAGGCCACAGGCTGGAATGACTTCCTGTGGCGGTCTGAGTGATCAACAGTGTCAAATGCGGAGCTCAAAACGTGAAGAATTAAAATCAAACAATCAGCAGCATCGGCTGTTAGTTAAAAGTTGTTCGCCACTTTGATGAGGACAGTTTCAGTACTATGATGTGAACGGAAACCTGATTTTCATAAAGAAATTAACATCTTTTTTAAAGAGTTGAGAAAAATTGTAATTTAGAAAATGGTCTAAAATTCGTAAAATTAAAAAAATAAATAAAAAGGGGCAACACAGCCAGTGGACAGAGCTATAGATAAAATACCATGACCAAAACCTGACCTCCATTTTGTTTGTGACAGACAGAATTGCTCNNNGTGCAGGGTTAATTAATTACTGATTCAATAGTTTTGAAAATAATCAGGTTACGACAGTTTTGTAATTATGTTGGCAAAATAGAATGACCTGAGTTCTTTCACTGCATGAGAAGTGGATATTTCTTTCAGATTTTGATATGACACCACCAGACTGTCCTTTTTTTCATTTCCATTCTGCTTGTCTGTATTTTCTCATTAGTTCTCTAATGTTGTTATTTAGCCAAGGCGTGCTGTTGGAGTTGGTTTGACCTTCCTTCTTTTTGCAGGTGTTGTGGTAGCTTAAGTATTGCTTAAGTTATTTAGTAAGTCGCCTGTTGACGTTTTGGGGTTTTGCTGTGCTGTGTACATGCAGTGGTGAAGGCCTTATGAAAGCTGTCATCAGAGTTGGTATTGAGGACACGAGAAGAAACATAATTAGAATGGGGACAGGAGGTGGAAGGAGGGCCTTAAAAATAATAACTTTAAGTGTAACATGAGCCAGTCTCACAGATATCAACCCTCAATACAACCAGAGAGGGAACAATGTCAGGGTGCCCCTTTAAGTGACTGGGACCCTTTACTGGCTGAGCAAGATTAAAAGACATCACTACGTCTTTAAAGCCATAAAGAAGAGGAACCAGAGGGGGCAGCACACTCTACATGGATATTTGTAATATATAAAATCCATATTCTGTCAGGGTAAAATTAAAAAAACAGAGTTTGGGGGCTTGTCAGTTATTATAAAACCAAGTGATTGTATAAACTGTTGAGTTGTTCCATTTAAAAGAAAACATATTTTTTTAAACTCATAAGATTTTTGTGTAAAAATCTCAGTCTGTAATGTAACTAATCACTGAAGCTGTCAGATTATGTTGTGAAGTAAAAAGTAGAAGTACGTGAAGTAAGTGGCCTGAGAGTGACCTCATGTAAAGTACAAATACCTCAAAATGCTACGAATGCTATCATTGCTACTGCTAGTACTACCTCCATGATATTAAATATTATTAGCGCATTACTAATGGAAATCGAGAATGACATGGAGTTTACAATTTAAAAAAACATCATTTACTATATCCCTTGATCTATTCCGTTGTTCTGAAGTTAGATGTTACTCCTCAAAACATCAAGATATGTCCACTTAACCTGTTGCATGTCGAGAACATTATTTTAACGGGGTTCATTATAGTAGGAAACTGAATGTGTGTAACAATGGTTTTTCTAAAAATAGGAACTTATGAAGCACGTTGCAGCTGGGTGCCTGCATAGATGACCTGTCATTCACTTGTTTTCCACGTGGTGGGGCTGTCGGCCTGTGTCAGAGCCAACAATCGCCCAGAGAGCTTTCAGGAAAAAACAACAACACAGACATAGACTTGGTTCACATTTGTATAATTTAATAATACTGCAGTACAAACAGAAAAACAAAAGGTCTGTGTCATTTTAATTACATTGCATTTGTTGTACTTATGTGGGTTGTATGGTAGATAAAACCAATATTCCAAAGCAGTTAATATCCTTCCTCCAAAAAATCTTTAAGTTTGCAGTGACCTTTTACTGCTAAAACATTAGCACATTTCTGTCTTTGTTTTTTGTTGTTGCTGTGAGCTTGACCTGTACATTCACATGTCGTGCTTTAAGCTATCTCTACGAGGCTGTTCGTTTTTTTTTTCTTTCAAGCATCACTCGCCACTTGATGTAAACCGTGAGCTTCGCCCTCCCCAGCTTTCACTTCTCCGGCGCTCTCCGTCTTCCCTCTGCCGTTTGCGATGCGATGAACCAGAAAAACCACCAACACAATGACAAAGACGCTGCACACTATAATCCCCACAAGACCCCCCACTGTCACCGCTGAGGGCTGCCTTGTTGGACCTGGGAATGACACAGGTGGTGTTGGGGGGATGTTGGGAATCGTGGTCGTCCCTGTGCCCGTATGATCACCGTTTTTCACGCACTTGTATTGATCAACTAGTGTATATCCTGGAGAGCATGTGCACACATAGCTGCCAAATGTGTTTTTGCAGCCTTGTTCACAATAAGACTCAGAGCACTCATCTATGTCAACGCAGAACCTAGTATCGTCATCCCTTTCATCTAATAAATACCCGTTCGGGCAGTAGCACTCTGAGCTGTCATTCGGGTCGCACTCGGCCTCGCATTCCTCCTCCTCGCAGTAGAGTATACACTTATTCGGCGACTTCGGGTCCGGTTTATATCTATCATAACAAGAGCACTGGTAGCTACCCGGAGTGTCGACACAGTTGTGCTCACATGGAGCGGACATGCACTGATCCATATCGATGCACAGGCCGCCGGTCAACTTGTATCCTTCCTTACAAACGCACTGAAACCCGCCGGGGGAGTTGACGCACATGAAGTTCTCCCCGGGACATTGCCGCTTGTCCATGCATTCGTCGAGGTCCTCGCACGATCTGCCGTCCTGCGCCAGCTTATAACCGTGTTCACACATGCACGCGTAGGAGTCTCCGATCTCGTGGCAGTTGTGCGCGCAGCGCAGGGGCAGGCACGGGTCTTCTGTGGCCACTTCGCAGGTGATTTTATTTGTAGGGTTGACGGTTTGCCCCGGTGGGCAGCTGCAGGATAACACATGTTTGGGGCCTACTGTGCATTTGTATTCGCACCCACCGTTTTGTATCTCGCAGCTCCAAGGCGCCTGCAGCCACTGTTCGGAGCTGCAGACGTATTTAATCTTAGTTGGCTTCCGGACAGCGATGCTCCCAGGGGGCAAAGACAGCACACCCTCGCCTCCAAACCCCATGGGGGTCATGTAGGTGACAGACTCGCCCTCTGCAACCGCTAGACTTTTGCACGGCTCATGGAAGTTGTACTCACAGAGGAACCCGGCAGCATCTTCGCCGCACGGTTCCTGGATCCATTTACACTCGTCCTCTCGAGAAACTGAGACGCAGCGATGAGAAGAACAGCTGCTGTCAAAACTTGGCGTCCAGTTGTCAAAGTCACTTTCACTGTCTTTGGTCACCCACTGGAAGCCTCTCAGCTTTGGAGCAGCGTCTGGACAGCCGGTCGTTAGATGTAAGCCGATCCAGAACCGCCCCGTAAAGTTCCCCAACAAGATCAAAAGAATATCATGTGACACAGACGAGCGCACTGTCATTAAGTGGCCACCTTCATTTCTACAGTGATCCTGTGCGGTTGTGAAATCACTAGGATCTTGGAACACAGCAAAACACTGGTTTTCGAGGCAGTACCCGCTATTCGGCTTTATCCCGCCGGCTGGTCCCATCAGGGAAGTCAACACGACGACTAACAGTCCCGTAACATCCTTCATCTTTGAACCTCAGTTGTGTCCGTTTAAGGTCTTGCGCGTTGCAGCAGCCAGTTGACTCGTTTGTTTGAGAAAATATTTTGCTCGCATTTATAACCCCCCAGCTCCATGTTAGTGCGCTGCTCTTACTCAGCCGGCAGCCCGCTCACTGTCCCTTCACAAACTTTCTCCTCGGCAAGGCGAACCACATCCCCAAATTACGCTCGCCTATTACGCACGTACGCACAGAAGCCGAGCGCACGCAAGGGGGGACTCTGCCCAACGCCCGCTATTTGCAGTAGCCCCTCCCAGCTCCCCTCTACACAAAATGTCAGTCGAAAAACCTCGTTAGGTCTCGTGGTCAGACTTTAAATCCAGCTATTCTTCATAAACCAGGTTACAATTGTGGCAGGTGCCATAATCTCACTTTCCCAACACATTTTCACTTGTTTTAAAACATTTTTTGTACATAACCAACAATATACCTCTAAGAAAGGCAGGAATATGGAAGAATGTGCGACAATATAGAAAAAGTAAATGCATCTAATTGTAAAGATGAATATTTTGTATTAAATTGACTTCCTTATTGTGTAGGCTAGTATATGGAATGCAGCCAATTCTATGACTTGATATGGTATAAGATATACAAACACTTTGAACAGAGTGTCTATAATAGTATAAATATAGTGGAATAAATATTTAGTATAGTGGAATAAATAAAAGTTTTTTGAGTCTCACACAAGCTGTGCAGTTTGAGTGCACGGTTAACAGCAGCCAGCAGAGAAAGAGGAACAAGAAAGTAATTTTAACCAAGATTTACAGTGATTTCTTTCATTAAATGCATCAAAGCACCTAAAGATAAAAAATTAAATACAATAAAATAGTAGAAAATGTATTATTATCATTGTTTGTTAAAAATAATGCAATACAAACCAAATCTCCAGCTTTTAGTTTTTTAATTTATCATTCAATAATGAGATTTTCACCAACAAAAGGCTACTGCAACAAGTGAAAGCTTACAATAAGCCTGTTATACAGTCATGTGGTGGCTGATCGTATCGTGAGGTGAAAATGTGTTTTCCTATATGTAGACCATAGCAGCACAGTTTTACATTCATGTTTAGTTGAGCTCTCAAAGCGGACAGCACAGCGTCTGTTCCTCCGAGAGCAGTCAGTTATAGAGTTAAGAACATTCAACCTCATGTCAGTGTCAGTGGTAGCCACGTACAGCACGTCAGGATGGTCAGTGAATATGGTAACATGTAATTCCGTTAGATTACAAATGTTCTGACGCACATGAGCCAACTGACCTGTGGCTGTTTTATTTGGCTCTATTTGCAGTGTATACAGAATAATGTCTTAGAATGAAACGTTGCCCTGTACATCATGATTCAGTGATCAGATGGATTCTCCAGTGTGCACCCAGAAATGCCACTAACCTTTAGGTTTGAACATAAACTACACATTGGATATTGCAGAATGTAGATTTGTCATTTTGGAATGATACTCATCAGATCTATGCATGTGAAAGTTGTCCATAAAGCCTGAATACACGCTGCCATGAGTTAAAATGCAGAAACAGTTCTCATAGCAATCAATATATCTCAAGTGTTCGGCTTCAGAACTAGATACTGTGAATCTATCTCAAATGTCATAAGCCATGTAATATATTTCATTAGCAAACATTAGTGATGAGTCAGTGTAACACAGAAAAGCACTAACAAAAAATAATGTAGCCTACATTGACTAAACTTTTTTTGCATCATTTTAAAGTGTCATTTTACCAAAAGATTAAAACCATGATGATTTAACTAAAGTTAAAAAAAACCAGTATATTCCAATCAATATGTGGAACGTTACATTCATTTGTGATATGCAAAATGAAAATGTCACACAAAGTCAAAGATACATTTTGTTTTCTCTTTTACGTAAAAAAAAAAAAGACTCACAGTGTAGTAAGGTGAGAATATAGTGTAGTTAGACAGACACAAAGTGAATAAAACAAAAAACTGGTTCTGTTAAGAGAGAATCTTGTCATTCACGACACAGACGACACCTTTTAACACTTTGGACTGGACATACTAACTTTTAGTACCATTACTATTACACTTTCCGTTTAACAGCATCTTACTTGTAAGGCCAGATAAACTCCCAAATTGGCTATTAAACTATTTAAATGAATTTGAGGGTCTGATTTTGGATAACAATTTCATATAGAAATCTACTGTATTTCAGAAAACATCCCATATCTCCAATATATGCATTCACTGCTATGATGGATACTATGACTGTACTGTATATGATTGGTTGCAGCTTTTAAATATAAATAAATGGTTTCCCATTATAAGACTCCATAGCTGTGAAAAGGTCCCATACTGAATATCTGACATTTCTGAGGAAAGAAAACAAGTGCAACGCGACATGAGAAGGTCGAAAAGCAGCATATTTGCTCATAGGTGGGATGAAGGTATTTGAAAGTCGTTTTTTAACTGTTTGTCAAAGGATAACCTCTTGTAGGTCTCTGTGGTCACCTGCTGCAGGTAGAAAATGTCAATATTTGGGTGTTTGAAGGAGGTAAGCTGAAATTTTCCACAACGTTTGACTGTGCTCCGGATCAAGAAAAACAGCAGCGCCGCACACAGCACCATGAACACGGTGATTCCGAGCACGCTGCCGGTCTTGATGTAAGAGGGCACTGCGGCTGGATGAGCGCTGACTGGTGTGGGGAATGGAGAAGTTGATCCTGATCCACCATCTTCCACCTCCTCCTGTATGGGTAAACAGTCGTCCTCATTGTGCAGCTTATATCCCTCATCGCACAAACATCTGTAACCACCCAATAAATTTTCACACTTGTGCGAACACTGCCACTCATTCTCACATTCATTTATGTCAGTGCAAAAAGGGATGCCATCGTTAGAGTCTTGAATGTAGCCATTGGGGCAGAAACATTTATTTTCGATGCATATGGCTGGACAGTCTCTCTCAGTGCAGTTCAGCTCACACTTGGTGGGGTTTAATGGTGACACCTTGTACCCCTCCCTGCACATACACATATATACCCCATTGAACTTCTCACACCTCATGTGCTCACACTTCTCACAGATTGCAACATCCTCACACACTCCATCCTCCTCATCAAAGCCATCTTTGCACTGGCACTCGAACCGCCCCTGGGTGTTGACACACTCCTCACCCTCACCCGTGCATGGGTTCTCTTTACACTCATCCACGTCCACGCAATGCTTCATGTCCTGCGCCAGCTCGAAGCCTTCCCTGCACGTGCAGACGTAGTTTTCGCCCACCTGTTGGCACTCGTGCGCACAGTCTGCGCAGGGATCTGCGGTACAGGTGATGTTGTTGGGGTGCAGAGTTTGCCCTGCGGGACAGGTGCAGGTGTGTGTTGCAGAAGCGCAGCTGTGTTCACAGCCGCCCCGCATCACCTCACAGTTCCAGGGAGCTCGCAGCCAACCGCTCGAGTAACACAGATATCTAGAGTCAGGATATTTGCCGCCAGCCTTTTCCCCGATGGTTCCTAACGGAAACATTTCCGAATCGGTCACCTCGAAGCCCATATGCGCAGTGTACTTCACCTGTGCGCCCCTGCCTGCTTGCAAGCTACTGCAACTCTCCTCGAATGTATATTGGCAAAGAAATCCGTCCAGGTTTTCACGGCACGGCTTCCACAACACCGTGGAATTCTGTCCGGAGATGTAGGAGCAGTTTTGGAGACCCGTCCCGGCCTCCTCTGTTGTCCCGCCAGTGCTGTGCAGCTCCAGCCAGTAACTACCGCTGAGCCCGTTGGGTGAACTCCTCAAAATCTTCTGTAAGTGTTCCAGGTTGAACACGAACAACTGTCCGTCAAAGTTTTTGCAGACTTCCTGTGCGCCTAGAAAGTCATCGGGCTTCTGGAAAAGCGCGAAACATTGATTCCCGGTGCAATGTCCGCGCCGAGAGAGGACCGTTTCCTCCATCCCGCAGAGGAAAACCACACAAATAAGCAGTACGTTTGTTAAAGAAATCATAATGTCGATGTTAGAAAAGCTGCCGTTGGTGGTAAAAAACGTCTGTGTTCGACGATCCGAAGCTGATACAACGAGTGCAAACTGAACATAGTCCCCATTTATAAAGGCTTGTTTTGTCGGACCAGGAGAGGAAGGAAGTTCCGTGCTTGCCAGTGGTTAAAGGCCCGGTCGGTGTGGCTCAGCCCCCACGCTGTCCAAAATCCTTATCGCACAGAGACTAGCCCATCAAAACACACACGCACACACACACACACGCACGCGTGTTCTGGTACACGAACTTTTAATAAGAAAACAGAACAGAATCCTTTAATCCTCCCCTCATGAGTGACTCTTCTCTTTATCGAATTAGATGACATCCCTGCTAAAGTCTCCTGGGAGAGACTTAAGCCAACAATCCTGCACTCACAAAACTGATACACATACATTAGCATGTCCTTGAGATAATTATAATAATAAATAAAATAATAATTAATAGTCTTTCAAAAATATTAAGCAAATCATTTATTGTACAAGACTATATAATGTCACCGTTTGACATTAAATACTTGATATTTAAAAAGATAAGAAACCCCTGCTCAGATAAAACCTAATAGTGAATCTGTGTTTAGAAGCTGAACCCAGTTCAGGATCAGATTTACTTTATATCTTGACCATCATCATCGTAGATGCAGACATATAAAATAAGATTGTATATTAACAGGATGTAACAGGAAGTAACAGGAAGGTATTTTTGAGTAGTCAACTCTCATTAATTTTTACAGGCAACATCCCATTGAAATTTTAGGGAAGGATGATGGGAAATTATATTGTTGCACACAAACAAAGAGTTCTGTACTTTCTAAGAATAGTTTAGAAGGATGTGATGCATATTTTCAAATTGGGCAGTTTTATATTTTCATCTTGGATCTACTATTTATAGTTAAGATAAGATGATCACTAATTGCCATCATATTATGGAATATGAAATGCCTAACAATAAGCTTGGCAAAATACATTTGTTATATTTTTCAGCACCCCGACCAGATAAATCATTGAAACTCCAAAAGACTCTAAATGAATGCTGATTTTGCTTTTTGTTTGCTGCATGTGTAATTAACCAAACGTTTGCTAGCAGGTTAGCCATGTCAACTTTAAAAAGTGATAATGTGTTAATGTTTTGGTTTCAGCTTGTTCTTTTACCCCAAAATGACTAAAAAAAAGACAAATGAATGCAGCCTTAAAAAATATATATTGTATACTGAATTACTGAAGATTTAATCTCATGTATTTTTACCTTGTGCTAATTGTTTTACTTGCTGTAAGCAAATCATGTGAATACTGCAACACCGTGTCACCGGTCTTGATTACATGAACAAAGCACCGTGCAACAGTTAAGAGTTTAAAATTTAAAATTGACTTATTAATAGAGACATTAAGTAAGATAATCCTCCATCAAGGGCAGGCACTGACTTATAGAACTGGAATGCAGACTTGCTTCCTTAAGCTACAAAAATAACTGCAGTGGTAGAGACTCAATTGTCGGACTTAAGTTCAACCTAAATCAATCATCATTCTCAAAACTTTCCGTCTTCTCTCGCCCTGAGGAAGAGCGCTGCCTTCCACTTTCCTTAGGGGGGGGGTGTGTGACTGGACTTTAAGGAGGAAACAATATGAATAAGAGGGCTGGACACACTTCCTACAGCCACATAACAAAACGTGACAAGAGCTACACTACGTAAAGCTTCGATGTAATTGAGCTGCTGAGTTTCCAGATGGAGTTTTGGTTGAGTAGATTTGAAGGAACGTGATCACATCCGATTTATTCCCTCCCAAAGTGACACAGAGTGACTCAGTGCAAGTGTCAGACCAACCACGTGTTTCAGGGCAGTGGAGCAAAGAATCATAATGAAATTCTGTAAATGAGTATTAGCTGTAACCCCATTTGTTTTCAAAGACCTGAAAGCCGACACATCACTGTGATTACGCCATAGTGAGGAACTACCCAGAATTTACACTGTAAAAACTAAAATCTTAGTCAGATTAATTATCTTAATCGAAGGCAAATATACTTGTAGTCTGTCTGACAAGATATTTCTTCTTACCAGGCGGCTTTTATGTTAGAAATTTTCAGTTGATTCAAGTTTTCTTTAAATAGCAAGTGAAATATTCTTGTTCTGTTGGCAGATAATTTTGCTTATTTTAAGTAATATCTTCCCTCTTTTAATGCTTTCCCCGCCCTTATTTTTGAGAGCTCAGTTTTTGCAGTGTAGAGAGGTAGTAGACTCAGTGCTATTTCAGTGCCTCCTTATTTTCCCTCGTGAAAGGGGTGTGGTTGATTGGAATGGGGTGGAGGGGATGTGACTGAGGCGCATATTGTTCACGCCGTAGAAACAAAATAATCATTTCAGTAATTTTATTTGCGTAATGAATGTTCAGTGTGAAGATTCAAACCTCTGCCAGGACGCCTCGCGGCGGGCAGCATGGATTCCATCCAATACAGTGACACACACTTCGGTGGAATATTAACATGCAGTCAGCTTGTCGACAAAAATCATGACAATCAGTCTCTGTAAATATTTTCTCTGATATCAATCTTTATTGCCCACACAGAGTTTACCCAGGGGAGCGTTCAAGACAAGGCTGTTTTGTTTCTCCTAAATCAAAGCCTGTTCTTTCCAGTCATCACTTTCACGTGTTTTCACAGTTAAATCCTCCGGTACAGTTAAACTGTTTGGTCAGTGATCCTACAACATCCTCAGTAACTTCTTGTTTTTAGAACAGTATTTTGACATTGCTCCATACTTTTGTTTAAAGGGGTAATATGTTAGATTTCAGCGGCCACTAGCTGTGCCCTTTTAAGATTGTGCTCGTGCTCGGCTCGAACTCATGAGCGAACATATTCCGAAACACAACCTCTTTCATACAGAGATCCCACAAGCAAATCTGAGACCCCCCCCCCTTCTGGCTCTGAAAAGTTACCTTTGAGACAGCCCAGCGAGCCGGGATTTTGGCACAATATTGTATGCAGTGTGAAACAAGGGCGTCGAAGTGTGTGTGTGTGTGTGTGTGTGTGTGTGTGTGNGGGGGGGGGGGTCTCCTGGAATGCGTCTCATATACACAAACCTGGGGGCGTACAGTGGCCATGGGTATTTTTACAAAGCGTGTATATGTGACGCCTGAGCATTAGAACAGGCTGTTGTTATTATTGTTTAAATGTGGTATGAACAGTTCTTTAATGACTACCCTAATCACCACCACAGTTTAACCCCGGGGTGGACGTCTGTGTGGACGAGCAGCTGGTCAGGTTCAGAAAGCGCTGCAGATTCCGGCAGTACATGCCCAGTAAACCTGCCAAATATGGAATAAAGATGTGTTGTCTGGACGTCATTTATGCTGGAAAATCCAATAGATGCACTACCGAGGTAAACCCGGAGCAGAGGGTGGTGCACGACATGACTGACGGGCTGGAGGCGACACACTGTTACCACAGACAACTTCTTCACCTCTCATGCGCTGCTGAAAAAAATTGCTCTGGTTGGAATCGTCTGGAGGAACAAACCAGAGCTTCCTCCACACCTCCTCCAAACAAGAGAGCGAGTGCCCAGATCCTCCGTGTTTGCGTTCAGGAAGACCACAACGGCTGTGTCGTATGTGCAGAGATGGGGGAAATATGTGCTTTTGCTGAGCACCAAGTACTGCGAGCCTGATGTGAGTGAAGAGGAGCACCAAAAGCCTGTGATCATAATGGACTACAACCAATGCAAGGGAGCTATTGAGAACCTGGCTAAGGTATGTGCTATTAGCAACAGTAACTTCCATTTTTATATCCACATCT
This sequence comes from Lepomis gibbosus, assembly GCA_029875015.1. NCBI lineage: Eukaryota > Metazoa > Chordata > Actinopteri > Centrarchiformes > Centrarchidae > Lepomis > Lepomis gibbosus. The sequence continues at coordinate 5,791 of JAPMOB010211322.1, read as the reverse complement.
TCATGTGCTTTTCTAAAATATAAGGCTACTACTTTTTTCATACATTTTCCCCTCTTGTATTAGACAACTTTTTTTATTTTGCAGGCTGTTGGCGCATGCAGCTGCAGGAGGAAGACATGTTGGTGGCCGATGGTGCTCTTCTACAAACTCATAGATGTATCGCCTTTGTCCTGTGGGTGGCTGTTGACCCTTCCTGGAACCAGGACAAAACCTTCAAAAGGAGGTTGTTCCTGGAGGAGCTGGGGAGGATGCTGGTGTATCCCCAGATGCAGAGGAGAGAGCGCCTCCCCAGCAGCCATGGTGGAATCACAGCGGAAAGGTGAAAAGTCAGAGGGAAGTGGGGCTCCAGAAATTCGTGGCAATAGGAGGAGGTTGAGCAGTTTCTGCACTGACAAAAAAAGAAAAATCTCCACCACCTGCACAAAATGTTGCATTTACAAGGAGCCTGCCATTACCATTCTGCAGCTCCTGCAAATGAGCTGAACAAAGTTTTGATATAGTTTTGAAATTAAGTCTTTGATATGAAGTTTTCTGAAGTTTCGACATAAAGTTTTTGATGTTCGATATGTTTATAGAATTTAGAAAAATAAAAATTCATGTTCATGGTGATCTTGTAGTAGACAGGGACAGTGGAAATTAGGAAAATATTTGCAATACTGCAGATGTTTGCAATATGTCAATTATATGAAAAATGGTACGAACTAGTGGAAAACAGTAAAAGGTTAAAAAAAATTACCCCAAGGCTTGGTAATGACAGGGTATTTGAATAGAAATCATAATTTTATGATATTTTGACAGTGGGGTCAAAAATCGATGTTTTAATAGGTTTAAATAGGATCACATTTGTGCTATGTGTGATTTATTTTAAAATTGTGACAAAAAAATAAAAATGCACCAAAAATAATGTTCCTACTAGTCTTTGACATATTTAAGAGTGTGATAATCCAAAGCTAAGGTTTTCACTTTGCATTTAGTACATGGAAAATAATCACATTTTTGTGTTTTTTCCTTTTATAGAAATTGATGGTGTCATCACCAAAAAAGTAATTTAAAGGGTTAAAATCCTGTTATGATTATGTTATGATCAGGACTGATGCTGGTTAAAAGTTTGAACTCAGTAAAAGTGGATAATAATTAATATTTTTAGGCAGTGTTTAATATGGAATCATTTTTGGTCCTTAATGTTCTGAGTGTCATTATTTTTTTTAAATCTGACATACACAAAAAGTAAAAATGCATAAAAATCAATGCCTTGAATAACTATAGGCTAGTATAAACATCATCACTACAAACATCATTACTTACAGGCTAAAATCAACACTGACATAATACTGGTGGTACATAGGATAGTAATATGGGTTGTTGTTAGCTGGTTAAGTACTGTAGAAAGCCATACAGCTAGCATGAGTATTTGGCACCGGATAACGTTAAAAACTAATTGCCATCAGCCGGCAAGCTAACATCAGTCTTTCTAATGTTCACCAACCATCATCTGATTCTGTTTGGCCTGAGGGGCTACAGCACATAAAACTTTTTCCTTGTTTTTATCTTTACATGGCTGTTATGTTGGAGTTTGTGTTGTTGCTGTGGTCGGCAAAAAGTTGAGAGCGCAAATGCCACTACATCCAGACCGGATACCTTCACATAACAAGCAGAATAGTGGCCGTGCAAGCAACACAGACCGTTGACAAAAAGAAGTAAAATTAATAAGTTACTTCATTGAAAAACTACATATAGCCCCTTTAAACTTGTTATAAACACCTAACAAGCCATCTTGACAGCCTTAGAGGGGACTGACAGCCGCACAAAGTAGAGTCACTGTAGTAGCTAAATAGCTGTGTTGCACGATTTACTTTTAGTATTAACCGCTTCACAGTTATGAGACTAAGAGTTGGTAACACTAATATATTTTTGAATAAACTGTGTAAAGTTATTGTCTAACCATAACTCGTTAGCTGTTAGTGTAAACAAGCCAAGTCATATAGAATCTGATTTTTTCTAGTTCGGAATTGGGCCACTTCCATAAGTGGTCCAAATCAGATATAGATCGGATCTTTTTAAATGAGACCTCAGTCTGGACACTCAGATCGCAATGGATCGCAAGCTCTCTTCTGAGTCATGTGCATGCTATTTGTCCGAGCGGAAACAGTGGCGAGAGAGGGAGGGAGAGCGTTCTGGTGCAGTTGCGTTGTCCAGCACCACAAACCATAAATAAAAGAACAAAAAGATGTGAACACTTGTCATAATTCAGGAGAAATGTGACTCGTGACTGGACAATGAGATTAGCCGTGAGCTACCCGGAGTTAATCTCTGTTGCTTCTTGTTTACTTCTACAGCCTGCAACAGCGTGCTGCGCGTGACTTCGTGTTATTCTAATGCATATGCGGGTCACTTTCACGCCGCGGACAGTTCACACTGGAGTCTGGTATGGGCCATGTTTAAACAATAATGTGAACTGTCAAACAAAAAAAATCTGAGCTGGAGGAAAAATCGGAATTGAGCATTAAGGCCTGCAGTCTTTAAAACTGTTCTGTATTTCTATATTTTTTGAGAATGAATTTAGTGTAAGTCTATGGGAGGGAAAGGTTAGTAGGACAAGGTGATTCGTATGGGATAGAAGGAAAACCTCCAGCTCAGTTATTTGTGTTTTAATGTCTTATGTTCCACTTATAGACTGGAGCGTGGTAAGTACTGTTATCCTAACCCCACAGTGAAAGAAACTACAGTGAACTACATGTCCAGTATTAGACAATTGCAGCAACTATGATTCATTTTGCCTCAAAGATTATTTTGCCCGTTGAACAGATTTTGTACTTGATCAAATGTTTATACATAATACTCCTGCCTGCATAGGCAGTGCAGGTGGGCTGAGCTGGTGGAGTGCCTGTCTCATGTACAACTCTTAGGCCTCATACCTGCGAGGCTTTTGCAGCACATCTTCCCTGACTCTCCCCATCAACAACAGCACGGACCCTGTTGGCTCTTACTAGCATGAACACAGTGTTTTCCTAACCTTCAATCTAAAGTCAAGTTTCACTGTCAGTTTTATGGCAGTTGCCAACAATGTTAAGGTACGGGCCAAGGACTACAGAGAGTGTGAGGGAGCTGTCACCAGCCGAGGAGGAAAAGGAAAGTGTTTCCATGTCCAGGATGAAGATAAAAGGAAACAAGAGTAGGGGTTTATTTACCTCACACACACAGAGACACATGCATGCACACAGGCATAACACTTTTGTTTTTATCACTCGTCCTGTGCCGCCCACACCCTGAGGAATTGACTAAGCACTGTAGCTATGTCATGGGTGGCACCAGTGCACACACACAGAGCTCATGACCACCCAGATGAACTTTCAGATGCCATACATCCTGCCTAGGGAGTTGGTCTTTATTTAAAGACGCACAAGTATGAACATATCAGTTTCCTGAAAAAAACATTAGAGTTTTATTACATTAAGAGAATTTTTTGTTTAATCCTGTAAACTTTTGGTCTTTTACTTTTTTGATAGTATGTCTTTTCTTTACAGTTCCTTCTGCTTCTTTCTCACTGCTCGGACTTTGGGTTGGTTTCTCGTGGACACTGTAGGACACTGCTGTTACAGAACAATACAAATGACAGAGCATCTGTCATTTGTATTGTCTGTGTTTGATTTTATATTTTTTGCCAGTAAATATACAGTAGACTTGCACGTGTACTGTGTATTTACTGGCAAGTGAAATGTAATCCCAGCAGGGTTCCACTCACCACCATTTTCTTCAGAATTAGTTGACTCCTGGTTTAGATCATTTTCAATATTGTCAATTCTTTAAAGACTTCCTCTTCCACCTTTTCTTTTGGTTTCATATATTCATCTTCATCTGAACCATGATTCACAGTGAGATTAAGGGTTGACAACTTCCGGAGAGTGGGTTACGTCGAAGCAGGAACCTCCTGGTCTGAAAAGTTAAGCCAATGCGGAAGTACCATGAACCTGTTTTAATGGCCAGCAGGGGGAGACTCTCTGGTTGCAAAAAGAAATCTGTTTGCATTGGAATCCATGCCAAAATTCCCCTGCTTCTCAGTGGATTTATTTCCTTAACATTTTCCCAATGAGTTTATGGTTTCACTTGCAAGTCTTCTTTAATGCAGCATGATGGTCATTTTGTAAATTATGGTCCCATTTAGAGGAAAATAGATGATAAAGCAGGGTATGCTTTAGGGCACTTTCTGAATGACAAGTTGCTACCATTGTGACTTGTCAAACAAGACAAAGACAGATTGTATTGACTGCACTGTGCTATCAGTGTTGATAATTTTCAACTCGAGCGAAATTGCGTGACAGTAATGACGATTGGTGATGGCCAGTCAGAGTCTCGATGGCTGACAGACAGCTGCTGAGCTCTGAGCAGCTTTGGAGGTGAGAGCCGGGGTAGCGCTGCAGCTTTTGGACACATAGTCACCCACAGTTGACCCGAATTATGCCCAGACAACTATGCCGTTTACCAGCAGAAGGAGCTCAGAGTTAACTGCTTTTATTAAATTAACTTTTCATTTTAAATATTTGGCATTAAAACGTTGATTAATTTTCACTCGCACTTATCAGCAGCTAGCTGCCATGTGTTTCCGGTTCCATTGTTGTTGTTAGCGTCAGTGGGCACCCAGAGCTCTGTGGTCTACTTCATATAAAAACTGCACAAAGCTGGACATTGCTTTGAGATAAGAAAGCGAGGAAGTTGTGTCGCAGTGAGATTGGAAAGCCAGTTTTATCACTTGATCCTAATTTTGCATTTTTTACCATGTGATTTTACGTTTTTTGTATATTTATATATTTTATTTGGGTGTTATTAGTTTTTATGATTGCATGTATATATTATTGCATCATAAGCACACAGTCAATCATTCAGCAAATGGAACAGCAGTGGACTTTTCAACCACATATATTCAACTATATTCCTGCATAAAAGAACTCTTAAAAATACTATGTGACACGAAAACAAGTTACAGTTGTGAGTTTTCTCGTCCAAGATGTCCGCTCTTTGGTGGCGTAATGCATTCTGGGATACCTGGCAAAGTCACCACCGATGCAGGCTCGGTAAAACGGGCAGAGCGAGAACACATCTTGGTATTTGACTGTAATTGGCTAGATGCAAACTTTTGAATTGGAACAGTACTTTGGGTGTGCGTTTCCACAAGAACACAAGTACATACAAGAATGCAGATTGAGAAACAGCCATTGATTATGTTCAGGTGAACAGGATCATGGGACAGAGACACGTCAGAAAGTGAAGAATGGGGTGGAAACGGGAAAAGAACTGAGAAGGAGGAGAGCCGCATGGCAGACTGCAGAGAGGAATGGTGTGGCAGACACCTGGAAGAACCAGAAAGACAACGCGCCAGTGGAATTGGAATTAACAAAGTTTGCTGGTATCAGAAAAAAACATCACACCTGTGTGTGGCAGTTTAACTACCTGGTGAATTCCGAAAATATGTGTATGTTACTTGATTCGTTGTACTTTACCGTGAACAAGTTAGCACAGCATAGCCTTGATCGATCCAAACTCCATTCTAGGGATGCACCGAATGTTTGGCAATCAAAATGAATTAATGTGTCGATTAAAAGTAACATGTGTAAAAGTTACACATGTAATTTACTATACCGGATCCTCTTGGGCCTCGAGCATACCCACCATAGTCTCTCCAAATCCTGTGGAAAACACTGAGTAAAAAGCACATTTTAAAGGCAGGGTAGGTAAGTTTGAGAAACTCGCTCAAATGGCCAGATTTTTAAAAGTATCCAACAGAGAAACTCCCACC